>JAVJIF010004732.1:0-228348 GCA_038442645.1 Agave tequilana
GGCCCAGCAGAATTTGTGAGGATGCTCTTTGATGATATATAGTATACAGTTAATTTCATAATGCTACTAAAGGTAGGTCTCTTGTTTTGTTTTTCGTTTTCTTTTATAATGGCTGATGCCCAGTACAAAGAAATAAAATTAAAAATGATTACAATTTAAAATCCTTTTCTATGCTCATAAACACCCATTAGATCTCTAGTACACATGATTGGATCTGAGAGGAAGTTATCCATTCAAAACTCTTGAGTTGCATGAGGAGTGTTGTAGCCGTAACTTCTAAGCTCTAAAGAATTTTACTCCTTCCCAATGGCAGTGTTAAAACAAACTCTTGAAAATTGTTCAGAAGATGTAAAGCAATCTAAGCAGTGAATCAGCCACTGATTATCAGCTTATTATAGAGCTGCAAACGTTGTGTCAGTAAGTAATTTCACTTTCTCAACACCTAAAGGTTCTTTTGTTGTTGTACTTTCCTAATCCTAAAAGGAATTATATTCTCTTTTTTTGTTTTATAATAAGGGCAACACTCCTAACTGAGAGTGTATTGTCTTCTCTTTATCGAACATGATATACAATACTTGGTCTCAGTATAAAAAAAAATCATTATTTTCTCTTTTTTTAATTTTTTTCTAGTCCTCTTCTTCCTTTTTTTCTCTTTATTCATCTGGCTTCTTTTTTTTCTCTTTTTGCTTTTATTTTTATTTTTCAACCTAAACGACTTGGAACACAACTGAAACTCGCGGCAAGCCCACTCATAGCCCCCTCTCCTTGTCTTCTTACTTAACCATAAAGGAAGGGTTCTCTCAAAATACTTTCTCATGATTATCTTAGACGTCAAAATGTCCTACCACACATTCTCCTCCTCCTTTTGGGGGCTCTGTTTGATTTTTTTTTTCCAACTAGTTGAGGTGCTACTTCTCGCGGCCTTAGCGTCTCCTCATAGTCGGGATGTATTTTTTAGAGGCCGAGGTTTTTCATGGCGAGAGTGGTTCTTGAAAGCGTAATTGATGTAACACAGGATCACAATCACCCTTAATCCAAAGAAAAGGAAAAATCTAGGGTTTTGAAAAAAGAGAGATTAGGGTATAGAGATAGAACAGATAGATTTGGGCTTCGCACCCCTTACACCACGGGCTTCACATCCCTATCTCAAGAACTCAACAGGTCTAAAATTTTAACTGGGAAAGTTTTCCATTTAGGGTGTGTTTGGTTGCAAGGAAGTGGGCGGAAGCAAGGAAATGGGGAAGTATAATTGCTCATTTCCCTATCTATCCAAACACCGAAAAAGGAAAATAAGAAAACCCTTTTCCTTTTCTCTTTTCTCTTTTACACAACCATTTCCTCACTTCCAGAGTACTACAATTAATTTTGTGGTCATGTAAATCTCATTTCTAATAAGTTGTAGCACAAAACAGTTAATTTTTGATCATGTAAATCTCACTTGCATTCTAATTACAGTCTATTTTTTATTTTTATTAATTAATTTTTATTTTAATATTATTTTTGCGGTCAACTTTGTGGTCAACTTTTCCACTTCCACTTCCATATTACCATCCAAACACGGAAAAGACATAACATTTTTCAAACCACACTTCCCAACAACATCCAAACACCGAAAAACTTACTAACCAATTCCAAGTTCCAAAGAGATTATTACCACTTCCTCACTTCTTCACTTGCTCATTTCCACCCTTAACCAAACAGGCCCTTAATCCTTTAATAAAAAAGAAGCATGGGGCCTATTATAGGCTTTACAAAAAGTCTAGTTCTCTGATATAACCGATGTGTACTAAAAGAAAATAAAGAAACAACTAAACTGAAAAATAAACTAAAGACATAAAAAAAAAACTAGCAGCTAGTGATGTCCTCTGCATTCCCCGGGGTGGAGAAACTCGACCCTGTCGAGTAAGACTCCCTCACGAAGCATCTCAATCGAGCCAAGGTGGTGGTCGTGGCGACAACACTGGTAAATCACATCGAGACCAAGGTGGTGGAGGTGGAGCCGGCTTTCGTGACAAATAGGTAGCCGTAGCTCGAGCAAGATACACGCAGCATGACAAATCAACTATGCTTCACTGATGTCTAACTCATATATCAAGATCCAATCTCTTATAAAACTGGCTCTGAAGAAAGATCTGTGAGAGATCATACACATCAGGCGATCTCACGAAAACAAGGCCCTCATAAGTGTCAAAAATGGTGCTAACTCCATAGTAGGCTCTATTGGAAGATCTACAAAGGTCTTAATAGGCAGCTCTAAACTCTCGCGGGCTGTGGGGAAACCTTTTCTTGTACTGACACCAACTCAGCAACAACTTTCGGGCCCTGGCTTATCAATTTCTGACTCTGATTCTGGATCTTCAACAACCTCTACCGCCTTACTTCTAGCATCTTCACCATGCCAGCGAGGATCTTCTTACATTCAGCGATCAGATCACTGAATTGTGGCCCCTCGAGATGTTGAGCATACCGAGCACGAAAAAGCTCTTGTAAGATAAGTCAATCTCCACAGTCGATATGACTGTCTTCTCACCACCAATAAGCTTCTCCAGCCAGCTTCATTTGGGCATAATGGCATTTCTGCACAGGTGCCAATGAGAAAATATCTGAAAAAATTCTCAAGATGATTTTTTTCGCTTTTCATATCTATTCTAATCATTAGACCCCAAAAATAAGGGAGAGCTGCATGCATGTTCTTTCAATCTCCTTCTCATCACCATCAGTATATATATGTATTTACCACAAAGTAAAACCCCATGAATAAAAACTCAGTACATAAAAATTAAAGGTTACCCAAGAATCTCAGTAGCTCGAACTGAACTCAAATCAGGTTGAAAATATGGCCTAAAACACTAATTTTCTACTGTAGGGACAGCATCAGCACCAAACACGGGCTCGTGGAGGTCGGAACACGGGCTCGGGAGGTCGAATATGCTGCTCAAATGCTATGTATTCTCTTCAGTGGCTCCGGGGCTCAGTCACGAACCCAACGCTTTGAATAGAGCTCGAAACAGACTCCGAATGGGCGAGAAACGGACTCGGATTAAGATTATCCAGGGTAGGAGCAGTCAGTGAGCCGCTGAGCGGCTGATATCAGCAGGCTCCAGGTCGGCTTGGGTCAGAGTTGCGGCTCTCATGTCGGGTTGGCTCGAAGCGAACCGATGACGTCAGCGGTGGAGACGCTGACATCAGCGGCTCGTGAAAGGGAACAGTTTTTTTCTGTTTCTATTTCTTTTTCCTATTTCTTTTTTCCTTTCTTTTTCTCTTTTTTTTTGAAATAAATCTAGGAATTTAGATCTAGGGTTTGAGAAATGCTTAGGTTTTAGAAGAGGGCGGAAGGAAATTTTAAAGGGGATTGGAGCGTTAGCTCTGGTACCAAATTGATGTAACACGGGATCACAATCACCTTTAATCTAAAGAAAAGATAAAATCTAGGTTTTGAAAAAAGAGGGATTAGAATTTAGAGATAGATCTAAATAAATTTAGGCTTCGCACTCCTTGAGCGGGCTTCGCACCCTTACACCACGGGCTTCGCACCCCAATCTCAAGAACTCAACAGCTCTAAAATTTTAACTGAAAATTTTTCCATTTAATCCTTGTCTAATAATAAAAGGAAGCATGGAGCCTATTTATAGGCTTTACAAAAAATCTAGTTCTCGGACATAAGTATAAACGATGTGATACTAAAAGAAAAATAGAAGAAAATAACTAAACTGAAAAATAAACTAGACATAAAAAATAACTAGCACCTGGTGATTTCCTCGTCAGTATTCCATGACAAGAGTGATTCTTCAAAGCGTACCCTTTGCAATCGGTCCACTCATAATATTGACCATTGTCGAGAGTAACATAGAAAACCTTTGTGGCCTTATTAGTTGTTTATTTGTCTGATAGTGTTGTATTGTCTTCATGACTGCAGAGGAATCTGCTACTTTTCTTGCTTGTGTTGATAGTCATGTGACTCCAGATATGAGCATGATCTCTGTTTTACACGATGCATTCAATCTCTACTTTAGACATAATCACCTTGGCATATCCAATTAATTCTTGTTTAATGAGTTTGTCTCCCTTTTCTTTCATTGATTCTAGCACATCAACCACATGATTGATAAATCAATCGTCTTTTCCACTTGTGCACATTATATCCACACATTTTCTTTTGCTAATGGTAGTTCCAAATGTATTAGTGACCCTAACAATTCCAATCTAACTTCTCTCACATTGTGTAGTGGTCAGATTTTGACCTACACCAAGTTCGCGACACGTGTCACACCTTGTCAGAATCTCTCGAGAGACGACAAGACCTGCCAGCAGAGCATCTTCCTGAGACGTCGTCCAATAGTTCCCATGGTCACTCCTTCTGAGGATTCCACCGTTGCGAGATCTCCTATATTCCGAGCACAATCCAAACGATTCCTGATGAGAACACCTGAGCTTTAATTTTATTATTTGTTCAGTGTATTTGTTTGTATTTTTATGTATTTCTGGATGTATTTCGGTCTATAGTGGTGGTAGTGATAGGCCATCCTGTGTAGTAGTTGTGATAGTTATATGTCATCATGTGTAGTAGTTGTGGCAGTTATAGGCCATCAAGTGTAGTCGTTATAATAGTATGCTTGCATAAAGCTATCATGTGTAATGATGAAGGGATACAATGAATGAATTTGGGAAAATGTCTCTTGCCTGCACTCTTTCTTCTTCTCTGTACTTCATGTCTGTCTCTTCTTTATAATGATGAAGTGTCTCTCCCTCCTCTCCTCTCTCCTCTAAGTGGCCTTGCTAGTCTCTTTTCTCTCTACCTGCACCTCCTCTTGTTTCTTCTCTTGGATTTTTTCACAACAGCATCAGTAGTTGCAGCAGTAGAGCAACAACAGTTGCGGGTAGCATCAAAACAACAACAACAGCATCTGCAGCAGAAGCAATGATAGCAGTAGTAGCAGCATAGCAGCTAGCAGCGCAGCAGAAGCAATAGCAGCAGCAGTTCGCAGCACCAGCAGTTTACAGCAACAACAGCAGTAGCATATACAGCAGCAGCAGAACAGCAACGAAGCAGCAACAGTAAAATAACAGTTGCAGAATCAGCAGAGGCAGCAACAACACAGGAATAGTAGCAGTACTAGTAGTAGGCTAATTCCTGCCTTGTTGCTTGACAACACTTACATATCTGAAGTTGAATTGGTTTCACTTTTCTTGGAGTACGACGGCGAGTTCTTTGTATGTGAGTCTATTTCAACTTAATCTAATTATTAGTTGAACTACACAATAATGAATTCATCTCTAAGGTATTATCTCTATCTCATGTTGTCCACCATATCATGAGATGTGTGATTCTACAAATCTTGTGATTGTTTATCTTTGATATTGAGATTAAAACTTGTCATGCATAATATAACTATTGTAATTAGATTTTATTGAGATTAGAAATCTCCAAACCAAGCATGCAATACTTTGTTTAAACCCATCTATTTGACATTGCTAGCTTTGAATTGCTTTCTAGCCGAAGATCTTTGTATTTGGTGAAACATAGCGAGTTTGATTACATTACTGATTCCCTACATGGCATGGAGTTACTGTTTCACATTAGTTTGGTATCAGAGCATGATTTTGACTGAAAATTTCAATCATGTATGTGCTAGGTTGCATCCAATAGATGTTAGAAATGTGGTATTGCATGTAGAATCATCAATATGGCACTAATTCCAAAATCCTCCAAAAGATAGATGAAATTTTGAGTTGCATAACTAGGTTGGATCAAGCATTCAAGTCCACCTCTTATCATCCTGCAATCCAAGGTAACAACTGTCAGGGTTATGGATATGTTGCGGTCAACTAATTCAGTTAAAGTAACAAAAATTAAGGAACTATTTGTTACAAATTCAGAATCTCTTCCTTCTTTACTGCCAACTCCTAGTGTCGTTATCTGCCCTAGTCGTCAGCACCTTCCTCCTCTATTGCCGATATTGAGCCCATTCATAGTTGTCACTGATAAACTGTCTATAACAGAGTCAGAATTTGACTCTGAAAAATTTATTTACCAGGTAAAAAAACCTGAAGACTTCTCTGACGAAAAAATCTAGAGTGATGACATTGAGGGATCTAGTACTTCGAGGCCTCTCGAGGTGATCCTAGTGTCTATGGAGTTTACTGATGTCTTTTCTGAAGACAGTACTTCATTTCTTTCCGAAGTCACCCTGTGATTATGGAGTTTGATGATGTCTTATCTGAAGACCTCTCAAATAAGCTACCACCGACGCATGATATTCAACATGTCGTTGATTTAATCCCAGGAGCTAGTCTTCCTGATTTGTCATACTATAGGATTGATCCTATCATGCACATTGAACTCAAAAGGCAAGTTGATGAGTTGTCTCTAAAGATCAAGCAACAGGGCATTGTCCCAAGTGATATCCATTTCTGTGAGGACAAATTCTGGAGTTATATAGTGATAAAGGATGTAGGTCAGATCAAAGATGTTATAATCTATGATCGATCTATATCTAAAATTTTTGAGGATGCAATTATGGGAGAACATGACGCCTTACAGATTATCAACTTTTCTTCCGTTATTGTTAAATTTAAAGGTGCATCTCCTCTGTCTTTACCTGTTTGCATAACTATCTTCACTGTCAAAACAGGTAAAATATCACATACTTTTAGGATTATCTCTCTGATAATTCCGTTTGATCGAGGTCGTGTATATTATTGATCTGATGATCCATGTGCCTAAACTTTAAATGTCTAATGAGGAGTAAAAATTCATCAGATATTTTTGAAAGACTCTTTTAGTAATGATAGGTGCTAAGTTTTCTATTGCACTTCAATATAGAGTTTCTAAGTCTGCATTTTAGGTCTAAACATCTGAGTTTTCATCATATTTTGTCACACACATGAAAGTTCTACACATGAAAAATCGGTGATATATTTGAACAAGCAATGCTAACTATAAGTTATGGTCTGACATCAGGAAAGAAATTTAAAACTTTTAGTGTTGATAATTTTATGATGGTTCGGATTCGTCCGAAATAGTTCTCCGAGAAATTGTTAAAGATTTGCATGCCTGTAATGCTGGACTTTTAAAAATCTTAAAAGAATTTAACTTACAATACTTATGTTATAAATTTGGCATCAGATTTATTTTCAATATTGAGGACTAAGTGGTTTACAAGATCTTGATTATCCATAAACAACTCACTGGGTGATGAGCCTTACCCTGAGCCAATTTTTGAGAGTCCTTCACTTTCTCACTATCAGATATTCATTTTATACAACAAAGAAAATAGATAATATTTTAGATGATGAATTTATGGTGCAACTTGACTAATAATCTGAGATGCAAGAAACAAACTTATAGCAGTAAGAGAGCAATTCTGCAATTGACTCGGCGGGATCAAGTTCACTCCTAGCTGGTGAGAATTGATGAGAACACCTGAGCTTTAATTTTATTGTTTATTCAGTGTATTTCTTTGTATTTTTTTGTGTATTTCTTAATGTATTTTAGTTGTGTAGTGGTGTTAGTTATAGGCTATCATGTGTAGTAGTTGTGATAGTTATAGGCCACATGTATAGTAGTTGTGGTAGTTATAGGCCATCATGTGTAGTAGTTGTAATAGTATGCCTACATAAAGCTATCATGTGTAATGATGAAGGGATATAATGAATGAATTTGGAGAAATGTCTCTTGCCTGCACTCTTTCTTCTTCTCTGTCTCTTCTCTATACTGATGAAGTGTCTCTCTCTCCTCTCCTCTCTCCTCTAAGTGGCCTTGCTAGTCTCTTTTCTCTCTGCATGCACGTCCCCTTGTTTCTTCTCTTGGATCCTTTCACAGCAGTAGAGTAACAATAGTTGCAGTAGCATCAGAACAGCAACAACAGCAGCTGCAGCACTAGCAGAAGTAATGGTAGCAGTAGTAGCAGCATAACAGCAGCAGCAGCTGCAGTACGCAACAGCAGCAGCAGCAGCAGATACAGCAGCAGCAGAACAGCAACGAAGTAGCAACAGTAAAGCAACAGTTGCAGAATCAGCAGAGGCAGCAACAACACAGGAACAGTACAGTACTAGCAGTAGCCTAATTTCTACCTGGTTACTTGATGAACACTTACATGTCTGAAGCTAAATTGGTTTCGTCTCTCTTAGAGTACGATGGCGAGTTCTTTGTCTATGAGTCTATTTCAACACATCTAGTTATTAGTTGAGCTACACAACAGTAAATTCATCTCTAAGATATTATCTCTATCTCATGTTGTCCACCATATCGTGAGATATGTGATTATGCAAATCTTGTGATTGCTTATCTTTGATGTTGAAATTAGAACTTGTCATGTATAATATAACTATTATAATTAAATTTCATTGAGATTAGAAATATTCAAACCAAGCATGCAATATTTTGTTTAAACCCATCTGTTTGACATTGCTAGTTTTGAATTGCTTTTCAGCCGAAGATCTTTGTATTTGATGAAATGTGGCGAGTTCGATTACATCACTGATTCCCTACATGGCACGCACTTACCATTTCACATCAACTCCACTGCCACCTCGAGGTCGATTCTTCCTACTCCGAGCAAGGTAACTACATCAACCGACCTCATTGATCATCGCCTTCAACTCAGCAAGCAGGATTTTCTTAAGTCACGGGATCGGTTACATCGTCAGGTCATCTCACGTTTTGAACGTTGCAACGGTCCTTACTCCAGTGCGGACGGTTACAGAAGGAAGCAGAAATCTCTCAACAATCACGGGCATAATCCGAGTTGTTACGAAGAAATCCCAACACTAGTCATGCAATTACAAAAATCCACATGATCCGCACCATCAATTATGACTCTCAGGGTATTTATACACTGAGATCTGGACCAAGAAGAGAGGAAAAAGATCCAAGCCAAACCAAGCCACTTCAAGCAAAAACTGTATCAAATCAGATATTGTAAACAGAGTATTAGCTCTGCTGAGTTCATTGTAACTTCTTGAAAATAGTGAATTATCTCCCTTCTCCCCGTGGTTTTTTACAAACTGGGTTTTCATGTAAAATCATGTGTGTTTGTTTTTTCTTTGTCCACGTATATCTGCAAACTCATATTTTTCACGGTGTGAAATTGACCGCTCGATTAATCATGTCGGAAAATCTTCACCGCAATTTGGTGCTTTTATTGAGAGCTGAGTTTTTACACTCAAGATCTCTAATAAAGGCATATTTGTACACATTTTATACCTAAATTGCATATTTGTTAGTACATCATTTTTGTTTAATTATAGTTAATTTGTGTGTTTTGTTGTTTAGAAAAATTGAGAACCTATACAAGTCATTTGGTGCTGAGCAAGTAAATTTGGGTGCAATAAAAGATCAAAAATGAAATGAATCAAGTATTGAACCAAGTTGAATGAACTAAAGACTTAAGTGCAACCAAATCTCTAAGGATTTTCCCCATCCAAAATGCATGTTGAAATTAAAGGAATGATTGAAGCTCCAAGGAATTTTCTCCATTCAAATCACAAATTGGAATCAAAGGAGTGATTGAAGGAAACATGTTGGAGCAATTGAAAAAAACATTGTAAACATGTTTGAATGATTGAAAGAAATATGTGCTTCTATTCTCTTAATAAAATGACTAAGAGAGGGAGGCTATAGGAGAAAGATTTTATAAGAGCTTTATATCTTTCTTTTGTAAAAGAGTTTTAGAAAGAGTTTTATTTTTTTAGAGTTGTAACAAAAAAATCTTAATCGATTATTTTCTTTCATTGTCATGTTCATTCTCTTTACTTTTTCTTATTTTTATTCTTAATTAATTAGACTTCCTGAGCATAGGGGAGACCGAAGAAAACATGAATGGAGGTAATATGACAAGATATAGAGGCTAAAGGTCTTAGTGAAGGCATATTGCTCAATAGAAATGAGTGGAGAAAGCTGATTCATGTGCCCGATCCTGCGTGATTCTCTTTTGGTTCATGTAGCCTACCCTAAATACTTGGGACAAATGGCTTAGTTGTTGTTGTTTGTCATGAGTATTGAGAACCTTCCTTTTGGGAGAGGGTTCCGCTCCATGAATGCATAGAATTTCTCTTTCATGTTTTTGTTCTCTTTTGCTATATTATTAATATCTAATTTTTAGTTTAATTAAATTTTATCGGTTTGATGAATTGTGTTTCACTTTAGTGTGGATTCATTTCATACTTCATCTTAAGTTTAAATTAATTAAAAATATATTTAAATGAAAATTCTTAATTCTAATTAGATCAAGCCGATATTGGAGGGATTCCTTCACAATAAGGGCGTCGGAGTTATGTGTGGCTTAATCTGAGATAGAAATAAAAGAGTACATTGAATTTATTGCTAAATCATCCAATTTTTAGAATAAAGATAATTTCTAAAGTCTGAAGTAAATGCTAAAGAGTAATGAAAGCATAAGAGAAGAATCTCTATGTACACGGTAATGCTTCCCAATCTCCAAGTTTGCTCATATTAATAAAGTTTAATGTTTTAATTTTCTTAACTTAAATTTCAAAATCCAAATCATTTGTTATAAAACTAGATTAAAATTAATTTAAGGTTTTAAAATTGTGGTTTTCAACCAGTCTCTGTGGATTTGATCATCTTCTTGCCACTACTAATTTTCAAGTATTTCAAAGCAAGAACATATAACTTTGTTATTTGTTGGGGTTCAAACAACAACGATAAATTTCTCTAAGACCCAGCCGCAACAATCTCTCCTCCCAAAACTTTTCTCAAAAAACCTTTTCAATATCGACGATGGCTCCACGAAAGCGAACCACCAACAACGCGACCTCAAAGGCAAAAGCCATAACGACCACTAGGGGCACGACCTCCCTACCAACCAGCAATCGATCACATGCTGAAGGCACTGGCTCCATCTCACCGCAGGAGCCTTCTGCCAGTGTCTGACCATCTCAGCAACAAGAAGACCAGTTCTTTCAAATGCTCTACAAGATGAAAGAGCAAATAAAAGAGCAACAGCTACAATCTGATCGCGAGCGGAGTAGAAGACGCTCGATCGTGAGAATATCCTCCGTGACAAGAGGAGCTGAAACAACTCAACCAACAGGTCCAGACTCAAGTCACAGCCCTCCAGAACAACACCACTTAAGCAAAGGGCGATCCCGAGAGCATAAAATCTCCGAGTCTCCATGCCCTCGACGACCTGATCCAGAGGCGAATCGTGGAGGCCAAGCTGCCTCAACACCTGATCCCGACTACCCGCCTTCACGACTCTCCACTCTCCAAAGAGATCCAGGAGTGTAAATTTCCGAGAAAATTCTCGACTCTCACTTTTGACAACTACACTGGAGTGAGCAATCTCGTTCAGCACATTCACAACTTCCAAGACAAAATGGTGCTATATTCTCGCGATAACATGGTCATGTGCCTCATCTTCCCTTCCAGCTTGAAGAGTGGGGCAACAGAGTGGTTCTATTCTCTGCCACCACGCTCTCTCCACAACTTCTCAGAGGTCACCGAAGCCTTCCTCGCGCAGTACGCCTCTCGCCAAGAAGCCAAAAGAAGCACCCTGATGGGGACATCACACCAGCAATAGTTATCTTTTATGCCTTAGTCTATTTTTGAGTTTAGATTTTTCTTTTATTATAAACTTAGTCCCACATCGGTTGTGATGGGAAAGTTCACTTTGTAAGAGCCTATATAAAGAGGCTCAACTAAATGAATAAGCAGACAATGAATAATTAAAACTTTTCCAGTTAAAATTTCAGAGCTCTTGGGTTCTTGAGATTGGGTGTGAAGCCCGTGGTGCAAGGGGTGCGAAGCCCGCGTAAGGGGTGCGAAGCCCAAAGTTATCTGGTTCTTTTTCCAACCTTAATCTCTCTTTTCATTTTATTTCTTGTAAACCCTAGTTTTCCTTTTTATTTGTATTCGAAGGTGATTGCGATCCTGTATTACATCAATTTGGTATCAGAGCTTTGGTCTCAATCCCCTTCGAATTTCTTCTCTTCCCCAAATCCTAAATCTAGATCTGGATCTCTAGATCTAGATCTACTTTATAAAAAAAATCGATTATTGTTAGATCTAGATCTAAATCTATAGATCTATTTAGATCTACTTTGCCCAAAAAGAAAAAAAGAAAAAAGAAAAAAAGAAAAAAAACAGAAAAAAAAACAGAAAAACAGAAAAAAAAAACAGAAAAAAACAGAAAAGAGGGAAGAAACAGGAGAAAAAAAAGAGAGATTTTTTTTAAAAAGTTACTGTTCACCATGAACAGTAATTACTGTTCACCGTGAACAGTAATTACTGTTCATCGGTTACTGTTCACAGTGAACAGTAACCGCCATCTCCCACCCCAACCAGTCCGGAATCTGTTTCTCGCCCGTTCGGAGTTCGTTTTGAGCTCTATTCGAAGCGTTGGGTTCGTGACTGAGCCCCGAAGCCATTACAAAGATTCCCTAGCACTTGAGCAACAGATCTGACCTCCACTAGCTCGTATTTGGCACCAGTACTGTCCCAGCAGCAGAGAATCAGTGTTCTGACACATCTTCAGCCCAATTTGAGTCCAATTCGAGCTACCGATTTATTGGGTAACCTCTGATCTTTATGCATTGAGTTTTATTCATGTGATTTTACTTTTGTGACAAATACATTTATACTGATGGGGATGAAAAGGAGGTTGAAAGTGACATGTATGCAGCTCTCCCGTATTTTCGGGGTTTTTATGATCAAGATGGGTATGAAAAGTGGGAAAACCATCTTGAGCATTTCTTCAGGTATTTCTCCTTGACACCTGCGCAGAAGTGTCATTATGCCCAAATGAAGTTAGCTGGAGAAGCTTATTGGTGGTGGGAACAGAATCATATCAACTGTCGAGATTGGCTTATCCTACAAGAACTTCTTCATGCCCGGTATGCTCCACGTCTCGAGGGGCCACAATTCAGCGATTTGGTTGCTGAATGTAAGGAGATTCTCGCTGGCATGATTAAGAAGCTAGAAAGTAAGCCGATACAGGCTGTTGAAAATTCAGAATCAGAGCCAGAAATTGATGACAATCTAGAGCCAAAGCCGGAAGTTTATGATACGCCAGAGCCAAGACCAGAAGTTATTGCTGAGTCGGTGTCACAGAAAGAAGAGGTTTCCTCACAGCCTATGAAAGTTGAATGTCTCCCTATTGAGACCCTTGTAGATCTTCCAGCGGAGCCTACTTTGAAGTTAGTACCACCATTGGCAGCTATGAATGTATCATTTTTTTTAAGATCGCCTGATGTGTACGACCAATTGCAGATATGTCTACAGGAGCCAGGCTCACAAATGATCAGGGCACTTATGGTGCAAAGTGCAATCTGTTCAGTTTTCATCATGGATGACGTGCCTCAGTTTGCTATTGGTGTCTTGATCAAGCTGTCATCTTTTATCGATCCGACAAGGAGACCGATTCCACCTCCACCACCTTGGTCTCGATGTGATGCATTAGTGCCACTGTCACGGCCACCACCATGGCCCGATTGAGATGCTTCATGAGAGGTGTCCTCACTCGATAGGGTCGACTCTCCCACCCCGGGGGAAATGATGGGGACATCACACCAGCAATAGTTATCTTTTTATGCCTTAGTCTATTTTTGAGTTTAGATTTTTCTTTTATTATAAACTTAGTCCCACATCGGTTGTGATGGGAAAGTTCACTTTGTAAGAGCCTATATAAAGAGGCTCAACTAAATGAATAAGCAGACAATGAATAATTAAAACTTTTTCAGTTAAAATTTCAGAGCTCTTGGGTTCTTGAGATTGGGTGTGAAGCCCGTGGTGCAAGGGGTGCGAAGCCCGCGTAAGGGGTGCGAAGCCCAAAGTTATCTGGTTCTTTTTCCAACCTTAATCTCTCTTTTCATTTTATTTCTTGTAAACCCTAGTTTTCCTTTTTATTTGTATTCGAAGGTGATTGCGATCCTGTATTACATCACACCCACCACCTTCTCTCCGTCAAGATGAGGCCAGGAGACAACCTCAAGTCTTACATCAGTTTCTTCCAAAGCCAGTTGGCCAGAGTTTCCAACTGCAATGAGGAGATCTCTGGGCTCGCATTCATCAGCGGGTTGCAGGTCACTCACTCTCTGTACAAGCATCTCCTGAAGCACAATGTCACCAAGATGAGTGAGGTCCTCTTCCGAGCCTAACCTTACATCCAATTAGAAGAGGCAACGAAGGCTTCCTCCAATCATTTCGCGAAACCCAGTGATGTTGGAGGGAAGTCAAAGTCCACCCGTGAGCTCACGACCACGCTCCAGACCGGCCCTGGGGACAGCCTCCTTACAAGAAGAAGACGCTCCCTATCCTCCCGCCAAGTCTGCTCCGAAGTGACAGACTAATGGAACACTCACGCCATTGAATCTCTCGATCAACGAAGTGTTCAACACCTTCAAAGATCAACCGTGGGTCAGACAACTGAAACTGATCCCGCACGATCCCTCGCTCCCTGGATCAAAGGAATATTGCTCCTACAAGAGTGTAAGGGACACAAAATCATCCATTATTGGGCCCTTCGAAGGTACCTGGAAGAACTCATCCAATAGAACTTCCTCAAAGAGTACGTCCTCACTTCTGAGGTGATTTCCAAACAGCCAAACACACATCCTCCGCGAGAGCGGAATCTAATCACCCGGTACAAAATGATCTACTGAATTCCCGAACTCATATCATACAGTATACATCCTTCCAATCCTAGCCCTATGTACTGCAATATTTGAATAAAATGCTATTCTGCGCCCTTAACTTTTTACATACATCAGTTCGTACGCCACGTTGATGGGATTTCCCCAACTCGGAGGCAGCCAAGAGGACACTCGCTGATGGGATTTCTCCCATTCGGAGACGGTTACAACATCTATCTATTCATACGCCCTGCTGATGGGATTTTCCCCACTCGAAAGCAGTCAAGAGAACCCCCACTGATAGGATTTCCCCCACTCGGAGGCGAAAACGCGATCCTCCTATGATGGGATGTGCCCCCACTTGAAGGATCGTGTATCTACACTCTGTTGATGGGATTTTTCCCACTCGAAAGTGTCAATACACACGTACTTACAGGCCTATCTCGGTTGTCCTACGAGAGTCGAAACCCACCTCCGTAGTGGGATGTGCCCCACTTGGAGCCCCCACTCTACGGAGAGACTTCCCCCTCTCAGAGCCCTCGTCTGATGTTCTGCCGGTAGGATTTGCCCCCACTCGAAACACTGACACTAGCTTACGGGCTCCTCTCATCTGAACCTACGAGCGGATGAACCCCGGTAGTTTTCCTCTACCGGGTTCCTTCCATATTCCGATGATGGGATGTTCCCTCACTTGGGAGATAGCTCCGTTGATAGGATATCCCCCACACAAGAGGACAACTCCGCTAATGGGTTTATTCCCACAGGATCCACCTTATCGTTGCCGGGTAGGTTCCCTATCTGAGACAGACACATCCAATCTGTCGATAGATTTTCCCCACTTCAGACAAATTTTTTGTAGGTCCAACAAGACTATAGCCATACACGAAACAAGGTATATCTATGAGGGTTTTCTTATTTGTATTATCCCCTCGACGTATCGTTTTCGCATGGTCATAAATTCAATTATTCTCCTGAGGATGCTTCGCGAACATCTCCCTAGGAAGGAAAGTTTCAGGTATGATTTCAAAGTTTAAATGTGCTTGATCAGTCTGGGATAACTCGAGTTATATGTGCTCGGTTAATGGTTCTATGAGATATTAGGTATATCTATGAGGGTTTCTTCTTTGGATTATCCTCTCGACGTACTAGTCTCATGAATCATGCGCTAAACTCATACAACTAGTTTTGCCCATATTTGCATTTAATATTTTATTTAATGTCTCATTGTGTGCTTATATGTTCATCCTAACTACTTCTAATGCGCGTACCGAGATGGGATTTTCCCCCATCGGAAGCAGTGACGCGACTCCCCTACATCCCGCCAAGACACTCCACTGTAGGATTTTCCCCACTCGAAGATCTAACTCTGCTGCAGGGATTTTCCCTTCCAGAGGCCTGGCTTCACAGCTCCGTTGATGAGATTTTCTCCACTCGGAAATAAATGCGAGCCTTACTCGGTTGCAGAGATTTCTCCCTCTTGGAGGCTCCACTCGCAGGCATTGTTTTAAATATCAGCCGATATACCGGTATATCGGCGAGATACCGGTATTTTATCCAAAACGATACGGTAAGTGCAAAAATTTACCGGATATCGTTTTAGACCGATATGGGCCGATATAAAGCCACATGGCCAGTATATTGGCCGATATCCGAGATGAGATATCTGATATATCGGCCGATATAGTTACTTATTTGAATAATTATTATTTTTTGCTTGATAAATCATTTTATTTAATTCTATGTTCATTGTGATTTTTAATGTTGTTTTTATATGATGTTTGGATAATAACTTATTTCTTTTAATAATATTAACTATTGATATATCAACCGGTATTTAATACCATATCACGATATATCACCCGGTATCTGGTATCTGATATATAATTTTGCCGACCGATATATCGCCGATACCCGATATTTAAAACACTGCTCGCAGGCAAAAACTTGCAGGTACCGTTGTGGGACAAATTCATTCAGAAACTACAAGCCGAGTTAGTTCTAAACATCTCAGAGTCAAAGCAAACTCTCTGAGCAGACATCCAATTTCAACCAAAAGTAATGACAAAACAAACCAAACAAGATCCAAACAACCCTTCCATTTCAAAAATTACTACTTTTATTGCAACTTTTCCAATTATATCCATCTAAATACAAACTTGGTTACATCTAATAAGCGTAATACAAGATCTATCACATGTTTGTGTTTGCTTTTTGAAAGGAAATGCAGACAACCCGTTCCTGCTCGTCCAGACTAGCCAATCAAGTTCCCGATGCTGAAGCAAACAAAGATCCGTCAGTCGGGGAACGCTTCACGCGGACGCGATCCGATTGCTCCACAACCGTCCACAGTCCCCGAGGGAAGCCCAGGGAGGTTCCTTCACAAGAATAAGAGAATATCTAGATGAAGAACATCCTCCGCCTCTCCAACCAGAGCATACCTCCAAGACAGCCAAACAAACTCTTGCAGGGCATGCAAGACAATGATGGTATCACATCACCAACTCTTCATCCCGAGCAAGAGATCAGAGCTCTCGAAGGAGGACCACCTCATCGGTGGCATCCTAGGACATCCTTTCGTGCTTCCTTCACATGCCTTGTCTTAACTCTTAAGAGAAGAATCTCTAAGAGCGAGGAAAACGGATCCATCCAAGAGAGAAAACTGCAAGACGCAAAAGATGATGATGGAATCGGATCCACCTTCGCTACTGTCTTGGACAGTCCCCCTCATGCCACATCCACCACCAGGAAAGAGAAGCTCAGAGCACCAAGCTAAAAACTTGATGAGTAAATCAAGTCAAAGTTTGAGTCATCCTGATCTCCTTGGTAGCAGGTTCTTGTCGCGAAAACTGACGCATCGAGACAAGGTCATCGCGAAAACTGATGGATCGTACCAGTCATTTCAACAATCTCCATCCTCTTCCTTTCTTTCATCTATCGGATAAAAAAGAAGAGCGACATTGCTATCCATAAGAGTAAGAAGTTTGGGGGGCAAGAAGCTCTTGAAAAGATGGGCAGACTCCTTCAGGATCCACCCTATTTATAGAAGAGGGAACCAAATTGCCTCCTATTCAGATCTCCAACCACCTCTTAAGAGTCGATTCAAATCTCAGATTTTTTAGCATGTCAAATCAGTCAGATATGATCCGCCTCTGCCACACGATCTCAGTCATTATGCCGCGATTTGCCAACTGTTATCCCCTGCTTCAACTTCTAAAAAAAGCAACAAGAAAAGGCATCTTTACCGCATCTCTACAAAGGACGCCTTGACTTCTCAAGCCAAAAGAAAGATCAGTCTGAACCACTCCTTCCCTATAGAACTCGAGGAAGAAAGAAGCGGAGTGGGCATCTGTAGAGGTCAAATTTTAACCTACACCAAGATTGTGACACGTGTCACACCTTTGTCAGAACCTCTCGAGACAGATGACAAGATCTATCAGCAGAGCATCTTCTCCAGGCGTCGTCCAACCGTTCCCGTGGTCACTCCTTCCGAGGATTCCAAACCCCCCCCCCCCCCCGAGGTCTCCTATATCCTGAGCACAATCCAGATGACTCCACTGCCACCCCGTGGTCAATTCTTGAGGTCGATTCTTCCCACTCCGAGCAAGGCAACTACGTCAACTGATCTCATTGATCATCACCTTCAACTTAGCAAGCAAGATTCTCTTAAGTCACGAAATCAGTTACGCCGTCAGGTCATCTCACATTTTAAACATTGCAATGACCCCCTACTCCAGCGCAGATGGTTACAGAAGAAAGCAAAAATTCTCTCAACAATTAAGGGCGTAATCTAAGCTGTTATGAAGAAATCCTAAAGTGTCAATCATGCAGTTATGGAAATCCGCATAATCCGCACCACCAATTATGACTCGCAGGGTATTTATATACTGAGACCTGGAGCAAGAAGAAAGGAAAAAAATTCAATCCAATTCAAGTCACTTCAAGCAAAAACTGTATCAAAATCAGATATTGTAAACAGAGATTAGCTCTGCTAAGTTCATTATAACTTAATGAAAATAGTGAATTCTCTCCTTTTTCTTGTGGTTTTACTCAAATTGAGTTTTCACGTAAAATCATGTGTCTTCGCTTTTTCTCAGTTCACGTATCTCTGCATTACCCATATTTCTCGTGGTATGAATTGACCGCTTGTTCAATCGTATCGGAAAATCTCCACCGCATAATATTTGATATTAATTATGTTCCTCATGTTCTTTTCAATTTTTCATTGGTGAGTCATTTGATGAAATCTCTTAATTATTTAATATTTACTCCTTTTTGTATTTTTTAAAGGCTTTCAGAAGAAAGTGATTAGTGGGGTATGGGCCACACGATTTGTATTATCTTTAATATGATGGCCAACCTAAAGGAGAGGCTTCTGCTCTTACATGTGATGAATCTGACACGTCGTGGAATTTTATTTAGGTTATTCTTATTTAAAATGAATAAAATTGTTATTCCTTCCATTAAGACAGTCTCTTTATTGCAGTGTGATCGTGTTAATTTGGCAGACATTATAACGCTTCATTTCTTCTAGTTACTTAACTAATGTTGTGCTTTATTAGAAGTTGTTCGTACTAATATTTGGAGTTTTACTTGGGTTTAAAGTGTCTCATTTTTCTTGTTTTATAACTTTTGTTGATGATTATTCTCGCATGACTTTTTATTTTATGAAAGATCATCATAAAGTTTTCACAACATTTAAAAGGGTTCATAAGGACAAAAGCGATCAATTTAATTGTTCCTTAAGATTTTATGTCGATAATGCTTTAAATGCTCTTCAAAATTATTGTGTTTATGCTATGACTCATCAAACTTTGTGTGCTCATGCACCACAACAAAATAGTGTTATTAAAAGAAAAATCATCATTTTCTCGATATTGCTAGAACATTAATGATTCATATTCATATTCAAGTGTTCTTGGGTTAATGTTGTGCTCACTGATTATTATTTAATTGATATGGTTCTTAGCTCTCTTCTTAGTGGCAAAACTCCACTCTCTGTTTTTTATCCTGATAGACAATTATTTTATTTAGCTCAAAAGACTTTTGGCATTTATATTCCCTTCATATTATAGATCAGGTCATAAGATACTCGATCATGGAGCAATTGTATATTTTTTTTGGGATATCTCATAGGGAAAAGGGTTACCAGAGTTGGAATTCAGTAGAAATTAAGTGGTATGAGGCAATACAACTTTCTCTGAAAATACACCATAATTTTCGGTTTCTCTAGTCCTACTTTGTCTAGCACTTCTAGACCTCCATTTTTTGTCCCACTTTGCACCTAAAGAACGAAGCTGCTAAAGGCTTATCAATTTGAAAGACTAACTACTCATTCAGCCAGTTTACCCACTACTTAATCAACTTCTATTGAAAAGTCTAAGCTTCCAACAACTCTTCGGAAATGTACTCGTTCTTATACTCAATATCTAGCTGTGAAATTTGTCTCTCTCATTTGTCTCCTACATGCATTATTTTAAATGTCCCCCAGATGTTCTTTTGAGCCTTCGATGCTACAACATGAAGGTAAATATATTCTATCTTTTTTTCAATGAATGTCCCTGACATGTCGCGCTCAACCCCCCACCATATCGGCGCTTTTCCCGACAATCCTTGATATCATATTTTTCACATGATTTATAAGCTTTACTTATTTATTATTCATGTTTATTACTTATAATGCACTATTTTGGATCCTTGTTACATTGTTTGTTTGGTTGCATGAAATGAATGTGTTTTTATACATTTACATTTAGATTTATAACTTTATTAGATTGATGACAATTATGACATTACTTACATTAAATTTGTCAATATTTATATACATGAGATACATATATCTTTCACCCATTATAGAGCCCGATATTTACTTAATGTCCTGATATGTTGCCCTATATACGCTATCTGACATGGATCCCCTTCTTCACCATGTTGACATCTGCCATTTAGAAACCTTGGATTTTACATAAATTATATATGTATTGCCTTATTAAGACTGCATTATTTACAACATCAAGAACATAATATATATGATATATCTACCACAGTATGCAACCGACATTTAGATCCCTGATATGTCCCCAATATCACAATTTGACATTAGATTTCGTGGTTCCCTATGGCCCCGACATTTGACATTTAGAACATTAGCCTACATGTTTTTGTTTTTCCACCGCCTTGTCATCTGTCTATTCCCAAGCCTTATCAAGATATTCTGATGATCATCGATAGAAAAGTTATGTGGATGAAGAGAAGACCGCTTTGCATACTAATAAATCGTGGGATTACTGCTTTCCCTCTGAGAGAACAGTGTTAGTTATTGCTAGATATATGCGGTGAACTTTCTCCTCAAAAGGTAGATTGAACCATGTATCAGGTTTTGCCGACTTCATCTCTGTTTCGGTCGTTCTGTTTCATTTCAGTCAGTGTTTGTCCAAAACTAACATGTAGTTTCAGTTTCATTAGGTTTCAACTAGTACGCATTCAGCATCGGTCAGTTTTAGTGGATTTTAGATAATTTTGATGAATTTTAGATCAAACATACCGAAACCTTAAAAAAATCAAAAAACAAAGGGAAAAGGAGGGAGAATGGTGTTCTTAATTAACAATTTCATCTCTTTTTATCTTCTGCAAGTACTCATTTGGTACCAATAAGTTTCAGCTAGTTTTGGTAAATTTCAGGTGAAACATGCTGAAACCTTTAAAAAATCAAAAACAAAGGGAAAACGAGAAGAATGGTCTTCTTAGTTAACAATTTATCTCTTTATCTTCTACAGCCATCCAAAGTTGGTATATCCTAATTTATCATAATTAGATCAAATAAGATATTTTAATTTAATTCTCATTATAATCTTAATTTAACTTTACATTGAAAGCTTTCATATTAATTTAGATTAATTTTTGAGTTAGTTGAGTATCAAACATTTCTCTTGATTTAACACTCACTCAACCTATACGTCCATATTGTTTCTTATGCACTATAATGTGCAAATAATAAAGGATGTCAACATGTTTATATACACTGAAACTTGAAACAAACTATTGAACCTAAGGAAACTGATTGATATCTATTAAAATTTCAGCCACTATACCAAAACTCTGAAGTTATAACGAGAGTTGAGGGTGATATGTTTATATTTTACCATGTTCCCACAAGTCGAGAGCCATTTTTATGAACTGAAACCCGATCTCCGCAATGGTTTTTTAATCTGTTTTTTAAATGCACATTCAGTGGGAATTGAAGATAAGTTGCTCTGATACTATACTAGAGTCCCTGCAATTACACCAAAATTCCAAAGCTATAACAAGGGTTAAGAGTAATACTTTTATATTCTAACAAAACATTTGATAAATGAAGGGTCTGAAATCGAAACGAAGTTCTCAAAACCTTGGATTGAACGACTGAAAGCGTGATTGGTGATAATGCACATTGCTAATAATTTTGGTTTTCATGAGCGAACAAAGCATACTGAGGTGGATTATCACTTTATCAGAGAGATGGTGATGCAACATCGAATAGCTACTCTGTTTATTAAATCGAATTGTCAGCTTGGGCATATCTTTACTAAAGCTTTGTTTACAAGAGTTTTTCTCTTCTTTGTAGAAAGCTTAGCGATGTTGCATGATTGACATCCATGCTCCACCTTGAAGAATATTATAGCATAGGATTAATTTGTCGTATTATCAAGTGGGCGGGTCTTTTTGTTATTTTGTAGTTTTATGTTTATCATAGGTATTGTACTCTCTTTCCATGCCATATAATAAGAGAGAGACTCCTAATTGAAGGTTTTGTATATCACAACGGATGACACGAATTTAAATTACATAACCAGAAAGGATAAACATACCTAAAAGCCAACTCGCCATTAATACTCCAAGGCATGGTCTTACCTGCTTAATAGTTGCCAAGCCAAAGAAACTTGGCACCAACTCACATGGGGTTGAGGTCACGTTGACACCAAGTAACAAATACTGGTCAATTCCTTTGTCGAGTTCACTCGACTTTGAGATGTTCTCCATAATAGACCTTGTATAGACCTTGTTAAGATGTAATAATGATGATGCTGGTGGTCTTTTATTTATAATTTTCTCAAATCATAAATTATGTTTAGTCATTGATTCATAAACAAATCAAGATTTAATTAACAAGACTAGATCCTTTTGTCACAAACTTTTTAAGAAAGTTCATCAATCCTTTCTCTATTCGGTTCTTGAAGTTAAATAAAGAAGGAGTTGATTCGGGGCGGAACATGGAAATGGGTAGATTAATAGTTATTGAAAAACTCGACTTTGTAAACAAAAGTTCACTTAATTTTTGTTAGCATCATCGACTCAAGTCTCCTGAATTAAATTAATCTCTCTTTAAAGTATTTCTTAACATTGAGATTTTTCTCATGACATCCTTGGGGGGGGGGGGGGGGGGGGGGGTGTGTAAATTTCAATGCAAATTCAATCCTAGGAGGATGCCCAACAAACTGTGGCATGTGTGTGTGTACCCCATTTATTTGGTTAATAAGAGTAATCCTGACCGTCATGGCAAGCTCTTTCCCAGAGTTCATTTAGAACTATTAATGAAAACCGAGGTGTAACATCTTTCTGAGACCATCCAATACAGTTCTAAGACCAAACTTTCATTATACTTGCACATATCATCTTCCGCAGCAGTTGATCACCATGAATTTCTATGGTATATAATCAATTCTGGCCTCATCATTTCTATTTCATTGATTCACTGTTACATTCTCCATTTTTCTTGAACCCTAGCTTATTTTGTTGTTCCACACTTCGATACGAGTTTGCCAAGCGTGTATGAATTACAAGTCCAGAAGAATGTTTCCACTTCGGCCACCAAGCTCTTGTCCCACTATACGTGTTATCATTTGAAGTGGCAGGAATAATTTTGTCGAACACATTCAAAGGAATATGTTTGCTCACGTTAATTGTGGCCTATCGAGAGAATCAATTACTACATCTTTGATGCACTACTAGTACATCATCAGAGAATTCTTAGTTGGCTAGATGTAAATAGCCTCAGGACAATTGTTTACATATTTACAAGGGACAACCCCGGATCTACGCGAAGGTATTGACAGTGGATTTCAAGTACCGTGGAACAGAATGTGGTACAGTGAGATAGAATGTTAGAAACATAGGCATCTTCTCGTCTCACTGCATTATTCTTTTTTTTCTTTTTCTTTTTTTGTTTTTTGGTATAATGGACAAAAGAAATGTGGTCAATCCCAAGTAAATCATTAGTACTGAATTATCTTGGATGGGTCCATTTCCACAATCAATAACATTGAAACTATACCTTACACTCTCTTTATAGTCTAACTTCTCACCCTGCGTCCACAAAAACCATTCTCCACAAAAGTCTATCCTTCACTAAAAACCTATTAGTTCATCTCACTAGTTTAAAAAAAAAAAAATCTCAAAAGAAGCCCCAGATCATTGATGCTTCTATTGTACATCTGTGAAGCAGTGTCCTGTTAGACATGTGGACAAACAAATCAGACTCAATAATATTTTTATGTATTAAAATTTGTTGTGTCATGTCCGTGCCAACATGTCTGTGCCCCATGCAACATGGCTCCAAAGCTAATTTCATCACATAGAAAAACATGAGGCCTGAATATAAAGAGCCATTCAAGAAAAAGTAAGAGTGATGAAATGGTAGTTTCTGATAACTAAGAAATAGATGGATAGCCACGGGAGAGGATAAAATAGGGTTCTAAAAAGAACATTGCAGAAAAACACTACAAAACAACTGAGTCCTCCCCACATTGATGAGAACCATAATATGGAAGGAGCTATACTGCTTATTTCAATACTCTACTACACTATAAAGATTAGAAAAAGGTTCTTTAATGATAACAGGCATAAAATCTCTAGATGTTTGTATAATTTGAACCAACATCAACTTCATGAAATTCAAATATTCAATGTGATCAATGTGAAATGACCAGGAAGAAACAGCCGCCATTTAATGCAATAGTTTGTCTAATCATTATAAGTATTCCTCACCTCAATATATTTCCTCCATTTTCCAGCACCCAAAAGGTTCTTCAAAAGAATCGAATAAGTCGTGAAGCTGATTTTTTCACCTGAAGCCACTATCTTATAAAAAAGCTGCATGCAGGAACAGAATTAACTGAGTATCAAAGTTGAAAATTACTCTGATAAAAACTTCAACAAACTAAGACATAAAGAGAGAAAGGCAATATAAAAAGTTGGCTATAATAGGCAAAGAATACCATCAGTGAAGGATATATAAATCTTGAGGGAACTCTAGACTGTAGAAAACTTGATTTAATTCTCTTCATAAAGTTGTCAAGGAAAACATTATTCAATGAGCATTGGCTCATCAAAACACCTTTGAAGAGCATAGTGTGATATATATATATATAAGGGTAAAGTATAATATGATACCTGAGGTATCAAAAAAAAAATCTCAAAATGGGTACCAAATTTTTTTGTGTCAAAAAGAGTACCTACTACCTAGAGCCCCACATCCGTTAGTTTTCTTAACAGTCTATTAATTCCCTAGCTTGGGAGTCACATGCAAGGCACATGACTCAATTTTAAGACCATTTTGTCCTTCCCCTCTTAACACCAACTATTTCTCTCATTTCAAACCAAACCCATCAACCCCATGAAGAAAGGTGAGTTTCTGAAGAAATAGAAGATGAATTTGGTCCATCTCTCCATACATAATCACCATGTCATTACTTGGATAAACATATTTATAGAGAGAAGGTTCAAGAGAACGTGTTCAGAAAGAGAATGAGTAGAGAGAGAGAACTCTAGTTAGAGGACCGCACATAAGGCATGAAGAGCATAATACCAAATGGGATTCTACGTAACCATGACGACCATGACAAAATTATACTTTGTATGAGCAATGAGTAACAAAGACAAGAAAAGTCTCTGTGTGTGTGTGTGTCTGTGTGTGTGAGAGAGAGAGGGAGGGAGATATAAGAGAGAGAGGGTTAAAAAGAGAATAGGTTCATAAAGAGAATAGGTAAAGAGAGAGAGAAAGGAGGAACGAAGGAAGAAAGGGTAATTTGGATTAGGTCACGTGCATAGCATGTGTTACAGCAGGACCAAAACTAACAGCCTACTACCAAAAGTTAATGGCAGGTACTCAAACTGGAACATTTAAAGTTTGGCACCCATTTTTTGATTTTTTTTTTTAACTTCCGATACCCATATTGTAATTTACCCTAGATAAAAATATTTGCCCACATAAAATTGTATATATTTTACGAAAGATGAGCTACATCTAGTGTATCACTATCCAGACATGTAATCATAAAGGAGTTGCATAGTGTAGTGGTCAAAATTTGACGAGCGTCACGATCACGACACATGTCCAGTGACAAGAACATGAACTGACTCTCGGGAACTCATTCCGAAGTCATTGCCACCTCCTATGAAGACATCCTTCATCCACAGCTCCGAAGCCATACCGCTTCCCGGAGGCGCTCCGACGCCAATCCAAGAGTCCCGCCACGTGGCACCAACTCGCTCCATCCAGCGACAGATCGAGATAGATCTCACAGATCGTGAAGACGGTTAAGCACCCTTATCTCCCTACTCGTCCAAAACTCTGTAACGACCGAACGGCTCATCAAGCAGTTGGGGATAACAATGAATAACCCTTCAATGTATCAATCCCAACTACCGAGACTCAATCCAGGCGATTATAAGAATCAGCGAATTCAAACGAGAATAGTGAAAGAACCGCATCTATCCATATTTACTCCATCGCCTCTATCAGGTACAAATATGCCTCCTTCTCCAATGAGAAGGGTCGATTCCCTAAGCCTCAGAGACATACCACACCATACTTGCAATTTTTTCTGCCAGTCCACCACCACTACATCAGCAGTTTCCCTCTGTCGGTCATTCGCCTTACTGACTACTAATTCTCACGACTGAAGATCTTAGGCCGGCACCATACCGGTGCTCCTAACCTGGAATGTGTTTTCTCTTTTTATATGTTGTGACAGGTTCGATCGAAGGCATCCAATTGCTTGTGGTGGAGTTTTGTCCACCACAAAATGGTGCTTTCATTGAGATTTTAAGTCTACGGTCGAGATCTTCTTCCCATCCAACTCAAACCCCTATCCTTCCTCTAAAAAACTATTCCCTAGCGTCGATGGCCCCGAAGAAACAAACGGTCGTCCACAACGGTACCCCATCCAAAGGCAAGACCAATACCGCCGCCAGGTGCACGATCCCCGCACGTTGTCGATCGTGAGCATGCCGCGGTGGCTCCTCATCTCAGAGGGCAGAAACCAGTGTTTGATCGCCGTCATTGTACGAAGGCTAAACCCTTTAGATGTTTGCTGACATAAAAGAGTAGGTACAGGAGCAACAAGCCCAGTCAAATCACAACTGGAAGCAAGCGGCTTTCGACCGCGATAACACCGCTCGAGAGCAGAAGATATTGAAACAACACAAAAAACCAACTCCAAGTACAGATCACCGCGCTCCAATGGAAACAGGGGAGTACCTCCACCAATAACACCCCCTGTATTTCAATTAAATTCCATGTATTTTATCTTAACCGTCAAATAAAATTATATTTTTCCCTCACTCTGCTGTTAGGATTAACCTCTCTCAGAGTCCCGCCAAGTTTATCACTCCACTGATGCGTGTTACTCCCACTCGGAGACGACTGCAAACCCAACTACGCTGATGGGTCTCACTCCCACTCAGAGTTTAATGCTTGCACGCTTCGCTGATGGGTCTTACCCCCACTCGGAGGCGGCAATGCGAGCATCCGCCCACGGGCTCCCTCTTTATTAGACTACATGCAGTCAAAACCCTCTGTTGTGAGATTGTCCCCCGTTCAGAGTCCCTACTTACTATTAGTTCATACCTCCTCTTAGAGCCCTTAATGTTTGTGTGTTTCGTTGATGGGCTTACCCTCACTCAGAGACAATAGCGCAAACATCAGCGTACGGGCTCCCCTCGTCTGACCCATGGGTAGACGAACCACTGGCAATTTCTGCCAGTGCCACTTCACTGATGGGCCTCATCGCCACTCGGAGTCCAAAGTTCGGTGCTCCGCTTATGGGTCTCACCCCCATTCGGAGACAACTGTAAACCCACTCTGCTGAGAAGTCTCACCCCACTTAAAGTCATGCAGAGTCCGCTGCTCCGCTGATGGATTTTACCCCCACTCGGAGATGACTACGGACCTACCGTACTATTGGATCTCACCCCTATTCAGAGTCCTGCAGAATCTGTCGCTCCGCTGAGGGGTCTTACTCCCACTCAGAGACGACTGCGGACCCACTTCACTGCTAGGATTGTCTCCCACCCAGAGTCCAAAATTTGTCGCTCCGTTGTTGGGTCTCTCTCCCCCACTCGGAGATGACTGTGAACACACTCTGCTGATAAGTCTCACCCCCACTCAGAGTCCTGTAGAGTCTGCCGCTCTGATGTGGGTCTTACCACAATCAGAGATGACTGCGGACCCACCGCTACTAGGATTGTCCCCCACTCGGAGTCCAAAGTTCGCCGCTTCGCTGATGGGTCTCACCCCACTCGAAGACGACTGCGAACCCACTCTGATGATGGGTCTCGCCCCCACTCAGAGTGCTACAGAGTCCGCCGCTCTGCTGATGGGTCTCACCCCCACGCAGAGTCCTACAGAATCCACCGCTCCGCTGATGGGTCTCATCCCTACTCAGATACGACTGTGAACCCACTCCGTTGTTAGGATTGTCCCCCACTTGAAGTTCAAAGTTCGTCGCCCCGCTGATGGGTCCTCCACTCGAAGTCCAAAGTTTGACGCTCTGTTGATGGTCTCACCCCCCTCGGATATGATTGTGGATGGGTCTCACCCCCACTCAGAGTCTTGCAGAATTCGCCGCTTTGCTGATGGATCTCACCCCCACTTGGAGACGACTGCGGACCTACTCTGTTGTTAGGATTGTCCCCCACTCGGAGTTCAAAGTTCGCCGCTCCGCTAATGGGTCTCACACCCACTCGGAGACAACTATGGGCCTACTCTGCTGATGGGTCTCATCCCTACCAGAGTCCTGCAGAATCTGTCACTCCGCTGATGAGTCTCACTCACACTCGGAGACGGCTGCGGACTCACTTCGTTGCTGGGATTGCCCCCTACTCAGAGTCCAAAGTTCGTCGCTCCGCTGGTGGTCTCACCCCCACTCGGAGACGACTGCAAACCCACTCTGTTGATGGATCTCACCCCTTCGGAGTATTGCAGAGTCAGTCGCTCTGCTGATGGGTCTGACCCCCACTCGGAGATGATTGTGGACCCACTCCGTTGATGAGTCTCACCCCACTCAGAGTCTAACAGGATCTGTCACTCCGCCGATCGGTTTCACTCCCACTCGAAGACGACTGCAGACCAACTCTGCTGCTAAGATTACCCTCACTCGAGTTTCGAAGTTCGTAGATACCGCTGATGGGATCACCCCCACTCGGAAACAACACAAACTCACCATAACACTCTGTTCCCAACCAACCCTACCGAAGACAGAGATCAACGCTCTGGAGATGCATAACCATATCAATTCCAAAAGCATATGGTAAGTGCAAACCAGACAAGATCCAAACAAAAAAAACCATTTTTATTCCAAAAATATTCATTATATTTATTGTATTACAGCTAATAAGGGTAATACAAAAAGTTAATTTACATCTTTGTGTTTACATCTTTGAAAAGAAATACTACAGATCTGAATCCATATGCTCTGATCCATCCATCCCACCAGTCTTGCCTCACCTCCAAACTCTGAGAATATATCTGCAGGGGAACATCTACCGAAAGAAGTCATACCCCTTCGAGAATCCCGGCATCAATGAAGAGAAGACCAAGAGGCTACGCAAGACAACGCAAGGGTTGGAGAGGATGTTTCAACCTTAAACACCTTCTCCTTTTCGCTCTCCGTGACTCCAAGGCAGCCAAATTGACGCCACCATCCTCCTCGCATTGCAAGAAGAGGATGAGATGGAATCTCAAAAAGCCCTCTGAGAGAGACAGCGGCGTCCGACCAAACTGAAGCCTGCAATGAACGCAAGAAGGTGATGGCATCACATCTCCTCTGAGGTGTTCTGAGATAGCTCCAAACTCCGGGAAGATGAGTGATTTATCGGTGCATCTAGCCGATAAGCCCGTCTCGTTTCCCTTACACACCATTAGGAAATAGGTTCCAAGCCTCAAGGTCGAAGCTTGCCCGCCATGGTTCACAGTCGCGGTCTCGGCCGCCGACTCGGCGGGCACTGAGACGGATCGGTCTCGGCGATTCGGATAGGTATCGGGCAATACGCACAAAACGCTACATAGAAAGCTCAAAAAATTCTGAAAAAATCACGACAAATCTTAAAAAATGTAGATATCCACATTCATGTATTACATGTCCAAAATATATCACCTAGCACACTAAACATAAAGCGAAAGTATAAATTCACGCGTCGTCGGTAGAGGCATATGAAAATACATGCACAATATAGTAAATTACACAAACTACATTCATAAATACATGCTAATATAGTTATTTTCACATTGAATTACGATGAGGTACAAAATCATCATCATAATGCCGAGTCGACCGAGTCAACTTCGATTCTCGGCCGAGTCGGTCTCCTCTGAGTTGAGTCGACTGACTCGTGACTCGGACTCGTCTCGAAGCGGGCCGAGACGGATACGACTCGGCCGAGTCTTTGAACCGTGTTGCCCGCTCAAGATTGAGCGAGTTGGAAACCAAATCGCCCGATCAAGTTGAAGTAAGAATCCTACATGTTACCCTCGATTGTGACACCCTGTCATGACAACTAATGTGCCATAACAGGTCCTTCACAGGTACTAATGCGACGCATCCGACAAGACTCTCGGAAAGCAAGAGCCTGCTCATCGTTCTCCTCTTTCCCCCTCCTTTTCTTTCCTCCACCTGGTGAAGAGGAAGGGAGAAAACGTGGCGGACCGTCCAAAGAAGAAGATGCAACAAAGTCAGAGTTTTTGGTGAATTTTGAAGAAGACTAAAGAAGGTGAGGGTGATCTCGTTTCTCCAAACCTTCGCCAATTTATAGGCGAATGAAGGAGTTCATCGCCATCAATGCGAGCCTCGAAAACACATGATCCTTAAAAAGTCGGCCCACGACCTGAGAAGATAGATAAATCGAAGAGACGAAAAACAAACCATCGCCACTAAGCCATCATGGCGTTGAAAGTCAAATCGTCGGTTATAATGACGCGAGGATTCAAATCGATCCCTAGCATGAGAAGACGACAGTTGGCTGCCAAAAGCATTACCTCCCATTATACCCAAGGATCTACAGTGATGCAAAAAGATATACCGGATGATCTCCTGACTACAAGTATCGAAGGAAGAGACAAAATAAGCATGCCAGCAGATTCTGCTCCCTCACTTCTTCTCTGCAAAGTCCGACAAGTGCGGAAGCGGAGGGGAATCTGTAATGGTCACCGCGTTAGGATCACGACACGTGTCCAATGACAGGAACATGAACTGTCTCTCAGGAACCCATTCCGAAGTCTCCGCCACTTCCTATCGAAGACATCATTCATCTACAGCTCTGAGGCCATATCACCTCTCAGAGGTGCTCTATATCGCCTCTCGGAGGTACTCCGACTCCAATCCAAGAGTCCCGCCATGTAGCACCAACTCCTTTTATCCAGTGGCAGCTCGAGATGGATCTCGCAGATTGCAAAGGCAGTTAAGCACCCTTATCTTCCTACTCATCCAGGAGTCTATAACGACCCCACAGCTCATTAAACAGTTGAGGATAACGATGAATAACCCTCCAGCGTGTCAATCTTAACTACTGAGACTTAACCCAGGCGGTTATAAGGATCAGCAGATTCAAACGAGAATAGTGGAAGATCTGCATCTATCCATATTTACTCTACCGCCTCTATCAGGTACAAATACATCTCCTCCAATGAGAAGGGGTCACTTCCTTAATCCTCAGAGCATATACCACATCACGCTAGTAGTTTTCCTCTATTCCACCACAACTACACTGGCAGTTTTTCTCTGCCGGCCCTTCCTCCTTACCGACTACTAATTCTCACGCCCTACGGTTTTAAACTAGCAACACATCGGTGCTCCTAACCTAAAAGGCGTCTTCTCTATTTTGTGTGCTCTGACAGGTTCGATCAGGACATCCAATTGCTTGTGGCGGAGTTTTGTCCACCACACATAGGAAGATAGAATGAGAAAAGGTAATAAAGATAATGAAAAGAGGAAGAATAATAACTCATGAAAGGAGAATAATAACTCACGAAAAACCACCAAAGCTACACTTTGCTAGGAAGAAACTATATTAAGAAATCGACATTGTACAACTCGAAAAGTCAGCAATTACTAGATGAAAATCGACATACAATATCTGAAAATCAACATAATAAACAAAGTTTTAGTGCCAATTTGCAAGCTATGAGAAAATTAAATATATTGCATGTGTGTTGGTGGGGTGGGGGTTAGGTGAGCATGTGTGGGTGCGTGGGTGTGGTGTGTGGATATGTGCATGCACAATGGATTTAATTTTGGTATCTAATCGTTGAATTTGACTAAAATGAGTAGTATATCAAATATATAGTATATGATCAAACAATTATTGAATTTCACTAAACTGGCCAAATTCCAAAATTTCAGCTTGAGCACTGGACTAAGAGCGGATCTTTTTCTTTTGTTTTCTTTTCCTTTAATTTTGCTGAGTTTTTTCTTTTTCCGTTTAGTGGTTTTCCTTCTATTTTGTGGAAGTTACTAACCTACCCCTCAACAACCTCTAAATCAGGACCCAATTTTACCAAGTCCTCAAAAACGATAAGCTCTTAATGTGATTAAAATTCAGCAGAAAATTCAAAGGTAAAGATAACAGTTCCATCTTTGTCTCATAAAACAATCCTAGTTATAGCAATAAAACAAGAATATTTGAAGGATTAAATGAAGTTATGTGCACGCTCTGTCCAACCCCTCCGTTGTCCGCCTTAGAATTGATACATGCACTTACAGTTTTTAACCTACTATGATATATTAATGCATGTGTCACCCAAAATTATTGAGTCCACACAAAATTTGTCTTTATATAATATCATAAACTTTTCCCAAGAAATCATCAATATAACACAAACATACAATGCAGATTCTTATTTTCTAAAATACATAAGATAAGATGAAGTCTAATGGTTTGCTCGCGTAGAGAAGAAAAGAAAAGGAGAGGAAAGAACATGTAGTCTAAAAGGTGGGGGAAAGGGGACTAAGTTTCATATCTAAATCCAAAAGTCAGTTCCCACTGAATAAATACAAAAACATAATGCACCACCCATTCTTATCCACTATGGAACAACTCATTTTTGTCATACTATATACATATGAACAATAAACAATATGTTTCCGGTGAAATCTGCTCTGCGTTACTTTTTATTATGTCAGTGTAAATCAATACTATTTATTCTATAAGATGAATATAAATTTAGCCCCGCAACCCCTTTGTTGTTCCTTTTACATCCATTCCTGCTTTTTCACAAACCATTCTTTAACAATTATAATAATTAATTTCACTAAACTAATTATGTGCCACCAACCCACCTATTTTCTCATCTTCTCATAATCAGGGAGCACATTAATTGATTTTAATGAGAAAAGAAGGGAATGGTTTTGTTAAATAAATTAGAAAAATTTTAAATTAAATCTATAGCCAAACTATTTATTGCTTCCATATGCTAGCTATTTACAGATTTCCAATGTTAGATTACAGAAAAGACTGTGACTCTTCCATAACATAAACTCCCTACATTGTTTATAATCAACTTCTAGCTTGGTAGGATATGGTCCTCTCACGCCACACTGTTCTCTAAAAAAACCTTTCAAGAATTCCTTCTTTCAATCATCGTCTTTGATCTCTCATTAGCACAGAAACCTTGTATGTCATTCCCAAGATATTATCAACTACAATATTTGGTTAAGCCACCTCTCCTCTGAAATCAACCAGATGACCTTGTTGATCTCTCTTTTGCAATCGATTCTCATATAGTGACGACAAGGGTAATAATGAAAGGAGGAGCAATGTTTGTTCAATAATCATCTTAATCAAAGAGCAAGGGTCAGTGCTCCTCTTTTTTTATTTTTTTTATTTTTTTTGCATTATGAATCTTTTTTGGTTTTTATAAATAGCAACGCTTTGGGCAAAAGGAGGATGAAGCAAACTTATTTGGGCAATTTTACGTAGTTGTAATGATCTTTTTGTTATTTATGAGATTTGGGTAGTTTTTCAAAAACAAAAAAATTTCATTTTTTGTAGTAGGGGCAGAGAACAAATAGATCAACCAAGAGAGCAGGATGGACAAGAGCTAATAGGAAAGACGATGAATAAAAGCATCGGTTGGGCTATCTACGTTTCTAATATTGATTTATAAGCATGTATTTTTTTGTGTTACTAACCTTGTACTGTGCATAACACCTTCACTCTCTCTGTTAGTCCCCTCTGATCGGTTCCCATATCTACTTTGATTGCATAAAAATTTGTTAAGTTTGAAATTCATTATTTGCAAGGACATTCACTGTCTTCTCTCTCAAATCCAAAGATTTTTATGTAAAATAAGCATACCTCTTGAAAAGAAAAAGGCCAACAAAATTTGAACTTACACCATTAGCCTTTTTTTCCTTTCTGTTAGTATCATTGTGTTTTTTTTTTAATAGAGTATATTACATCATTGGATGAAACCACCAAAATGCTCTAAGTTTCTATTCAATTGTCCTCTTTAAAGCATTCTTTGGAGAGTTTGGCAAAATCAATTTTGCAATAATGCATTTAATCTTGGAGCACAAATGCACAGGTGAACCCATAACAAACCTTACGGAAATCCTTTCAAGTTAACTAAGAAAGAATATCATGTTATGGTTTTATTAGAGTAGAATAAATATATTTGGTAATATTAGATAAAGTTAGGTTTTTTTTTTTCCTATTATTTTGTAGTCCCCTAGTCCTATGGGGACATTTTGTATTGTCTGGTTCCTATCGCGACATGTACTCTCTTACTCTATAAATGAACAAACACCCTGAGGGTGTACCATCTTCTTTCTATCCTAACATGGTACTAGAGCATTAGGCTCTATGTCAAATCAAAAAAGCAACTTTTTAGATTTTTTTCTTCTTTTCTTTTTTCTCTCTTTCTTCTTCTCTCTGTTTCTTCTTTTCTTCTTTTATCTATTCCAAACCCAACACCCCCTCTCCTTTCTGCAACAGCCACCGCCACAACCCATCAAACCCAAAACCCGTTTGGCAGCACTCATCATCTCAAAACCCACCACCACCCAATCAAACAGCCACTATCCCAAAGCACTAGGCTCTATATCAAATCAAAGAAGAATTTTTTGGTTTTGTTTTCTTTTCTTTTTTCTCTCTTTCTTCTTCTATTTGTTTCTTCTTTTCTTCTTTTCTCTATTCCAAACCCGACAGACCCCTCTTCTTCTTCCTACACACTACCACAACCCATCAAACCCAACACCCATCGACAACACGCATTATCTCCAAGTCCACCACCACCTAATCGAACAGCCACCATCCCCTCCAAAACTGACAACATCCATCAAACCCCCCACCCATCGCCGCCCCCAAAATCCTATAGAGCCTCGCCACCTCTCTCCGAGCTCGTCGACCCCTCCCTGGCCTCGCCAGATCCTTGACACTGCTCCCCAAGTCCCTTTAACTCTGTTGACAGCATCGTCACCATACAACAGACCTTAGGAACCCATCAGAGAGCTTTTCTCCGACCTTTGAACCTCGCCGACCTTCAACCCGACACCACTGACCTCGCCCAATCTTGCAAGGTTGCTCGATCTCATCATCGGGTGGATGATCAGCGAGGTTGCTCAATCTCGTAAAGGTCCCTTTGTCTCAATGAAAATACATTACTGATTTGTTGGAAGAAACTAGTCCACTAAGAACTAAACCTATTGACAAGTCGTGGATCCTAACATTTAGTTTGATCAAAACCTATGAGAAACTCTTGCTGATCCAGGACAATAACGACAGTTGATTGGTAAATTAATTTACTTAACTGTCACCCAACCTGATATTCCATTTGTTGCGGGTGTGTTAAGTCGATATATATATATATATATATATATATATATATATATATATATATATATATATATATATATATATATATAATATATATATATATATATTTCACATTAGCTCCATTACAATGATGCTTGTCGTATCTTGAGGTATCTAAAAGCAACTCCTGGTAAAGGGTTGTATGATCATTCTTCATCTCATTTGGATATCACAGGATATCTTGATGCTAATTGGGTTGGTGGTCCTATTGATCATCGTTCTAGTTTTTATCATTGCACTTGTGTTGGAAGCAATTCGGTATGGCAATGTAAGGGAAAAAAAAGTCGTTGCTTGATCCAATGTTGAGGCGAAGTATAGAGCCAACTTGTGAGTTAATATGGATTCAGTCTTTTTTTTTTTTTTTTGAAATGGCCATCATCTACAACAAGCAAATGATTATGTATTGTGACAATTAAGCTACAATAGACATTGCCAATAATCCTAGTTTTATGAGCGGATAAAGCATATTGAGGTCGACTATCACTTCATCAGAGACATGGTGATGGGACATCGGATCATCAATTTATTTGTTATATCTAGTTGTCAGCTTGGTGATATTTTTGCAAAAGCTTTATTTAGAAAGACTTTTTCCACTTTTTGTAGAAAGTTGGGCATGATTCACATCTATGCTCCAGCTTGAGGGGAGTATTAGAGTAGAATAAATATATTTTGTAGTCTTAGATAAAGTTAGGTTGTTTATATCATTATGTAGTCTCCTAGTCCTACTAAGACAATTTGTATTCTCTAAGTCCTATTACAACATGCACTCTCTTGCTTTATAAATAAACGAACACACCCTTGGTTGAAGGCGTGCCATCTTCTTTCTATCCTAACAAGTTCAAAATTTACACAAATTATAATTTGAACAGGTTTTTGAGTGGTCTAATGTGTGCCAGCTTTCTTGGTAATACAAACTTTTCATACTTATTATTCCTTTTTGTTGTGGATCCCATATAATTAACTTTTTGTATTTTGAAATTAATGGCCTTTGATCCCATAACTAAAGCTACTGAAATACTAGAGCGAGATGAATTTTAAAGGCAAAAGTGTTTGCCGTACCAATATTTCACGTGCTAGGAAAAGTATTATAATGTGGAGCTTTCAAAACTAAAATATTCATACTAAATTTCTATACTTTGTAAGGCATATGCTGAAGATAAATATATTGTACTAATGTATTGCTTCCATACGCTAAGCCTTCAACTATTTTAACCTTCTTTTACTTTTCTCCTAGCAAAACTTTGATTTCTTCACAATTTATATGCTAGAGCAGCTTAACTTAGAACTAACTGAAACTCTTACTTTTTTGTTATTTCCAGATATGGACTGATTGTGTCTTTAGTAATGATGATGTCATGATGATCTAGAATCACTTTGTGCAACTTGGGCTACTAAGACCTAGTTCAGTGTTAGAGGGTTGCAATTGGATAGTGGAAGTCCCAGGCTCAAGTCCAAGCTACGGAATTTTTTCCAAAAAAGGGGAAAAAAGAAGAAGAAAAAGAAGAAGGTCGACTTGCAGAGCAACAATTTATGCCTTGTAGTGGAGATAGTTGGGATCTTACGTATTTCCCACTTCTTACATCCATTTTCTTAGTTCCTTTTCTTTATTATTATTATTATCAAAATCCATCATTGGTGGACACTTGTTACTTTTATTAAGTAATTATAGTCGAGAAGTTTTTCTTCACATGAATATGGCTTCTTTTCTTTGTCAATTTGGTAAAAATCGAGCTTATTATAAATTAATTCTCGGCATTAAGCTAAACTGACCAGCTCTCGCAACAGGTAGTGAAGTAGGGGAAAGATCATCGAGATGTGTGAACGTTATATAATATTGTCCAAGCAGAATATTAAAATATTGATATGACAACCAGTTATGTTCCGAAAAAGATATGGCAACCAGTCACGGAAATATTGCTAATCCACAAACTGACTGACTACTAACCTGCATCTTTAAGTTGTGTTTATACCTATGGTTGAACTATACATCTGCTAGTTATCTTCAACATATTCTTTCTATCCTCTGAATAGAACATTGAGCAAAAGAAAATTTGATATACTATACAGATACTTGCAAGAGAATTAAATCAATTGACCACCATAGTTGGAACAGAAAAAGAAAATCAGACAGGACAATTTAACAGATCATCAAACATAGCACCAGATACCTTGATCATATTCTCAATCTTCCCACTTTTTCAAGAAAATATAGAAGTTGATTCAAGAGGCCAACTGAGATTAGTGAAAATGAAGGATCCATGTGTTCAACTATGTCGCTTGCTTTTCTCCATTCTCTCAACCTTAACAGGAAAAGAGAAAGTTCACGAGCCATTAGATCAATAGATGTACAATAACAATAAAATGTTCTAAAAATTATATAAATATAAAAAGAAAAACTTCTAGTTCCTACTGAAGCCAACACAAGAAATTAGTTGTCCACATGAAGTATGATTCCGATCTGGAGACTCACAATTGTTATAACTCATTCTCAGAGTTGACTCAACTAAGCAGTTGGTACCAACACATATAAGGTGGGCGTTGGGTTGAACCCTGTCCCTAAAATAAATATCCAATAAATGAATAATGGGTTAAAAAAAAAATCCTCTTCAAAACCTTTTTCCATACATCACCAGAGAACATAAAATAATATCGGATTCTGAAGTTAAGAGAGTGAAATTAAAAATAGATTTAGGAGATACATGTTTCAGAAAAGAGTAGTGATTTGTTCCTATGGAGCATCCCTGAAGAAGAAGATAGAATCAGAAATAGAAGGTTACTGACAAATGCTTGTCTTGTGTTGTCCAAGGAAATTAAAAACAAAAATGGTTTCCATAATTTAATATATGTCGACTTTAAATATCAGATAGTTATGATCACAGAAACTTGGTCAATTGACAAATTCTTCACCGAGATTTCTTGACTTCAAGTCCTGCTCAGAGCTGACCAATTTTTGAAGGGAAAGGCTTTGATTATATGATATACAGATCTTACTGTCATTGATTTCAAATTATGTAAATGACTCTGGATGATATAAACTAATAACAAAAACAATAACAATATTAACAATAGTCAGATTATTTCAATTATCTTAAAGATGCAAGTTTTTTTGGTCAAACATATCAACTGATGTGCAAAAGAAATCTTACATGCTTGAGGCAGATAAGATCTCGAATGAGGCACGTGAATTAAAAGGGATGTTTTTCTCCCTCATTAACTCTGACAACTCAAGAACCCGGGTAGGTTGGCATCCTCTATTGAGAGCTTCCATGAGAGACGAGAATGCTATAGGATCTGGTTGGATGTCATTTGCTTCCATATCCTTAAAAACTTCCCAGGCTTTCTGCCAGTCCCCTACGGTAGTCCCAATCAACAGAATAAATATTCACTCAAATAAAATTCACTATTGATTATAAATTAAAATAGAATATAATATCACCTGCTGTACTATAAGCATGCATCATGGTAGAATAGGATATAACATCACATGCGCAACCAGTTTGCTTCATCGTTGTGAAAATGGTCTCTGCTTTAACCAGCTGACCCTATAAATTTTGAAAAAGAATGCATATGACCAATAAAAGTGTATTTAACATCAAAATTTCAATCTAACCAACTAATGGATGCATAGAACTTGCCTGTCTGCTGTATGCACTGATTAATGATGAGCAAACCTCATTAGATAATGGAACTTTCATAGCAGTCATCTCGTCGAAAAACTCAAGGCATTCCCCATACTTTCCCATTTTACATGAACCACTGATTAATATATTGAATGTAACAGAGTCAGGTCTTACATTATTCTCTCTCATAGACCGATACAAGACCAAAGCTTTATCAAATTCCCCAAAATTAATGTAGCTCCCAATAGCTGAGTTATAAGCTACTACATTCAGTTCAATCCCTCGACATTTAGCTGCTAAAAGTATGGAATCGATCTTCACTATTTGGCCACAGCGGCCACAGGCTGCCAAAAGAGTGCTTATTGAGACAACATCAGGTTGAGTGCCATCACTTTCCATTCCACGCAAAACTTCTACAGCTTCAGCCAACATTCCTACAGACCCATAAGCATCAATTAATGCATTGTAGCTGACTTTGTTTGGCTTACAAGAGTTCTGTTTCATCAAGTCAAAAATTTCCTTGGCTTTTCCAGGCTGTCCTGATCTGCCATAAGCATTTAGTAAGGAAGTGTATGTTACAACATCTGGGCGTAGACCTGTTTGCTTAAGTGACGTAAAAACAGCTAGAGCCTCCTCATGCTTTCCATGTGAAGCATAGGCACCAAGAAGAGCATTATATGAAACAATATTAGGCTTTAATCCTTCAGCAAGCATCATATCAAAAACTGCCTTGCAATTGTCGACTTGCCCACAAACCGAATATGCATGAATAATACTAGTAAATGTTACAATATCCGGGAGGCACCGTGTTCTTTTCTCCCGCATTGAACTGAAAATATCCACAGCCCTGCCAAACTGACCAAGCCTTATGAGGCAATGAATGACTATATTAAGAGTAATTGTGTCAGGAAAGATGTTTGTTTCCTTCATCAGCTCAAAGTAAACCAGAGCTTTAGAATACTGACTCCCCCTTTTGAAAGCAGATAAAACTATGTTGTGGGTGACCAAATCAGGCCCAACACCATTTTCAGTCATTTTCTTGCAAACATCTAGAGCCTCTTTCCAATGACCAGCAGCTCCACAAGCACTAATCAAATTGTTGTAAGTAGTTCGACTAGGAGGTATCTGCATTAATATTCGACAATAATTAAGCAGACCAGAAATAATTTAGAAAGGAACTAAAGAAATAGTTTAGATAGAATACTGAGTTGAATATATCATATTATAAGTAAATGGCCAATGGATTTGATTTCAACAAAGTGTACAAAACATATAACGGATAGCACATATTCAATCCAATATCACACTTAAGAACATATTACTTGATGTTTTATAATTTAGAGAGGGTACCCGGTAAACAATGTTATGTTGAAGCTCGGGCAGAACACCCAATCATGATCGTGCTTGTGAAATCACAAAGAGAAATTGTAAAACAAGAGAGAGACAAAATTCATGTGGTTCAACCAAACAGGGGATGTTCACGGACGAAGGTGTCGGATAGTGTCACTATTCAAAAAAGACGAGATTCACAAGAACTCGGAGGCGATATGCCTCTTTCTTCCTCACAACTCAACAATAACAAGAAACAGACAGCAAGAATATTAGAAACAGAAGTCACAAGACCGTCACATATTTTCTACAAATGAAACATCAAATAGTAATTTCTTGTAATTAATCCTAATCAACAATTAATCTTGGTCGATTAAAAGTGACAACACAGAAGCATGCAGCTGACGTCCTTTTATCACAACCTAAAAGAAGAGTAAATTACAAAGCCGAGTCATCATGCACGCTGTTAATATATTATTAAATTAGACTAGGAATTAGTCCAATAGGATTCAATCTCCATGCATGTGCTGTTGTTCCTCAGCCGAATTGAATTAGTGTTTCTGTTGAGTCCAATTCATCCAATTAGCCTTGAACTAGAAAATGAGTTGAAGACCAATACAACTAAAATTGGTCTCATGCTACCTCTTGCCACCACCCAGTAGCAATTATATTCATGTGACTTGTGTCCATCCAAACTAATTAGAAATCAACCAAGAATTGGCTTTGATCAAAGTGAATGGCAGCCACAAATAGAGTTAGTTGGTCACCTAAACCATGGGTTTTGAGGCACTAATTAGCAATCTCCAACTTGACTCAAAAACTCAAACAAGTTCTCCACTGTCTCTTTCTGAACTTGTACCTCTACCATGCCTTCACCAATGCGCCCTACAAAACCTCAACATTCTCGAGAGCTTGAATTTTGCTATTAGTAATGGCTTTGTCAATATGTCAGCCAAGTTCTTCTTAAAGTCAATCTTCTTCACGACTACTTCACCTTATTCAGCAATCTCTCCAATGAAATGACAATGAACATCAACGTTTTCATCCTTGCTTGAATCCTTGCTTGAATCCTTGCATAATAAACTTGATGCTTAGCCAAGTGCATCGCACTTTGGCTATCACAATGCACAAGAGTAACCTCCTGCTCAACACCTAAAGTCACCAAGCAAATACCCTCAACCGTAATTTTTCCTTCACAGCTTTTGTAGCTGCCATGAGTTTCACCTCTATAGTTGACAAAACAATATCAGGTTGAAGCATCAACCTGCAACAAAGTAAGACCTCCAGCAAGAGGAAAATTATAATCTGTCATTGATTTTACACGTATCAAATCACCACCAAAATCTAAATCAACATAACCTATTGCAACGCAATCTGTGCCACTGGCTGCACCAAAGACAGAGCCACCACCTAATATTCCCTTCAAGTATGTAAAAAATTCCACTTCACTGCTCCTTTCCTAGAGCAATACACTTGTTAACAACACCCACTACCAGTGAAAGATCCGATCAGGTACATACCCAACACGTACAATGCTCCAAGTACTCGCATAACGTACTCAAGACATGTAATCAGCACATATGTTAGGTGATAACAATGTCTATCGAATGAATTATGTGTAAACGGGGTAGCTACTGGCTCTGCATTCTCTATACTAAAGAGCAAGAACCTTCTCAATGTAACTTACAGGCGACAACCAATTCTTTTTCTTTCGACCTCTAAAAATTTCATGCTAGATTTTTTTTTTTTTTACAGCACTAAATTTTTCATGTCAGTGTTCACTCAACTAAACCAATGTTAGGTACAATCAAGTAGGTAAGGGCAAAGACTAAGAACACAGTGAAACAATATGCATAACAATGGTGGGTGGTAGAACCAATGCAGCATACATTGCAAAATGCTGCATGAATTGGCAATCTTACTGCATCATAGTGAGTATATGGCTCTTCAAGGGGTTAAAACCCATGATATTCATGATATAAGAAGACTTGTAAGGACAGTGGTACTGACATCTAGCAGCAAACCACTAATTAGAGTCAATCAAAACCATCAGTATCTAATATGCGTGTGTGTGTGTGCGCGCGCGTGTGTGACAGTTATCATTTCTCAACTTTGCTAGACAGTCTTGACAGCTGCATCACCTTAGCGACTTTTCCATCTACTTTCGTAAAGCCACGAAATGAAGCTGCGCATCCAGACATTTGAGACGGACCTGAAGCGAGTTCTGAGAATTGAACTGATTCTTTCCTTGAGGAATCTTATTAATTTCCCACCATCTCGATATGCAATGAAGAATTTCATATTCTTTTGCATTTGGATAAATTACCGAAGAGAAGTGGGGGAATGCCTTCACTTGTGACCACTTTTTGAGACAACCCCCATCAACTATTAAGCTCAACAAACAATTCCCCACCCCCCAGCCCAACCCACAACAACCTGTTTTTTAAAAAAAAATTGTGGTTTTAGTTTTTCTGATAGTATTTTAATAGAAATTTGAATCATGCGATACACACATGTAAAATAACTAGTGCTAACAAAACTATGGACAAGGGACTAACTGGTCTTAAAAGACCAGTTTGCGTCGAGCACCACTAGATACTCAACTTCTAAGTATATTATCTCTGGTACCACATGTTATGTCTTCCTTCTCCATGAGGCATCAAGTTTCTCCATAAATGGCATGTTGCCGCACGCATGAAGCTGGTTCAAACCAAAAGATGATGGAACTATTTGTTGCATGTCTCACCACTGGTTTTCTTTGAGAATTGAAGTTGTGACTTGGTTTATGTTACATGAATTAAAAAAAACTAGTTAGTGTTCTCTTATGGAGGTGCACGTTAACATCGGTTCACCATTGCTTCAGATCACTTTCTCTTTTGAATATAACACTTATGAATTCACTCGAGTTTATATGTCCGTGTCGGAGCAAGGTAACTCTTTCTTTGGTGCAGTCTTAAAAGTAGAGTCGTCGAGTTAACCCATTTTCCATGCATGGGCTCCTAGAGGCGTAAGAGTCACCATATTAATAAATTCCACTCAATTCAAATAAATTTTGTGCAATTCAAATAAATTTTGTGCCACTTAACTACTTTTATTTTACTTCAACAAAAGGGGAGGTTCATTGCTTAGCTAAATAAACCTGAGAGTGTATCCAAATCCATGCAATCATATGAATGGCTTAGAAATTGGAATGAAGTAGTCTGGATAAGGATGGTTTGTAAGTTTGTTTAATATTAACAACCTGTCAGCCTTGTCTTATAAAAGGAAAACCAAGTATTTGGGCTAGGATGAGATGGCAAAAATCTCTCTCTCTCTCTCTCTCTCTCTCTCTCTCTCTCTCTCGCCCCCCCCCCCCCGGCTTCTGTTAGAAAGTTTTGGGAGACGAATTGAATTTTCGTTCAGTTTTCTATTTAGGGTCTGTTTGGTTGTCGTAACTGGCCGTAATTCGTAGTTGTAATTGATAAAGTCTTTTACAATTGTAAATGAGTTACATGTATGTAAATTTTACGGTGTTTGGTTGGTAATATAAAATTGTAAAGTGGGAAAGTGTATTGTACTTTACGGTGTTTGGTTGTCGTAATGTATAAGTCGTAAGTGAAAAAGTTGACCACAAAATTAACTATTTGGTGATTTTAAAAGTTTTAATACTGCAAATAAATATTAAAAAAGTTAAATATTAAAAAAATTTAATATTAATATAAAAAAATATTACAAATTTGTATGACCACATAATTAACTGTAACTGGGCTGTAAGTGAGTGGTAACTGGGTTGCAAGTGAGTGTTAGTTGAGTTACGTAAGTCTTTTACGAATTACGGTCCAAACAAACACCGTAGTTGTAACTGGGAAGTAAGTCATTTACGAATTACGGAGTTTTACGCGAAACAAACGACCCCTTATACAGTTAATTTTTTCCTGCAATTTCTTTCATAATCATGCCTTTAATTTCCTCACAGCAGATTAAAAAAAAACCCCGCCCCCCAACCGCACAGACACACACACACTATTACTAGTAATCATTATAGAATATTAAATTTGAATTTTTTAAAAACTGCACTTTGGAAACAGACCAGCAGAAATGTTAAAAACAAGAGAAGAAATGAAATGAAAGAAAGGCATAAAATGGCATAGAAACCATGTAAGAGGTTTCAAGCTTGCAAATAAAAGACTGACACAAAGGAGAAAAATAATGATGGAGAGGAGTTTGTAAGAATAGGTTTGACATTTCCGCCCTTGCTTGTCATTGGTAACAGTAAAAGCATGGTTCCAACTATCAGCTGATTTTGATATTATATCGGCAATATCATATCGGTTCTGAGGTACCTGATATGATATTAACCTTATAATATCAGTCGATATTGCAGATAGGGTCGATATTGTTGTTATCGATGGCCGATATTGGTACTAAAAACCATTGGCCAACTGATACCGAGATTTTACACCATGGCTAAAAGTTTCTTGATAAAAAAATCGAATATTGTCCAAGGTAAGAAAAATATACAGGTAAATAACTGATAAAGATAGACAGAAGAACACGGAAATACAATTAAGAATGTCTAAATATGAAGCTTAATGATACTAAAACTCAAAATCACACAAAAAAACATAGTGATATGATAATTAAGGTAATAAAGCACATCCAAGTTACCTAAATATAAGTCAATCCAGATTACAATAGCTAGCGGGAATTTATAAGAACAAAATAACTCAGGTCAGACATAAAACAATTACGTAAGATATAAAGATTACAATGACATACTGCAGCACGAAGCATGTCTTCCATTATATTTGTTGCCCAACGCCACTGACCAGCTCGTCCATGCGCGTTGATGAGAGCATTATAGGTTTCAGCATCAGGTTTGCACCTGAAAACGAAATGGACCAGTGAGTTATTTCCAACAGTAGCAAAATAAAGAAGAAACAGAATCCAACAATCATATCTAGCTTTATCAAACTCAGAAAATAGAGCATGAACAACCACATCAAAATTTTGATACATAGTTTACATGATTTATGCAAGGAACACCACATATTGTAAAAAATAAGGAAACGTAAGTTACATAACTGAAAAGTTACATATTTGAAAAAGAAATTTTTTATGTTTATCGTGTATAATATTGACATTATGTTTATAGGCCTTCAATCAAATCCTGTATAGAGCTTGGCATCTAAGAGAATTATATAAATTCACTGTTGAAAATAAAACAAAAGTATTATTTTCCATTTTCTTCTTTTGCTGAGCCGTCGCCAATACTGATGATCCCAGACCTTGACTGCCGCCTTCATTTTCTATGTTCTTCATCAATCCATGTTGCCACTGATCTAGTATCTGTAATAAGCTTCTCCATGACTAGTGTCTTGCACATCTTCGCTCAAGGGTTGCATGAAACTCTGTGTGCTTCCAATAGCTTCCTTTCCTAATTTTGCTACCTCCATTGTTTGCTGTCACGTGGATCCAGATAATCTCCATAAATGCATTGTATCTTCTGGACAGGTGCATCTTGCACCTTGCCAATATGTTCAAGTCATTGCAACGAGCAGTTCTGACTTGAAATGAGCACTTCAGCCTCTATCATATCCCTCTCATGGAACATGGGAATTGCAACACCCATTTGGCAAGTCTAATACTGTTAGAACATAAGTATAAGAACCAGTTTTAGCTGTAGTCTTAGCCCAAACTAGCTTTTCCTTTAACTGGATAGTCTATATATCATTAGCCTACATTGTTTCAGTATGGAAATCATCTGAGGCAAAAGTTGCCAAGTCTATTCACTTCAATACTTCAACCAAATAGATCTGTCATTAAAGCATTCATGCACGTGTTTGAATGCGCGGATGCAGTGTGACAGACATAGCTAGTGAGTTGCCAAACTAGTTCCCATTCATCAATCATGGTGTAGCATACTGATGACATTGGAGCAGTCTCAGGGGTGTTATAATTCTCAGATATTTTCATCATTCATTTTCAATTCGTCCCAAGAATCTACCGGACTCTCACTGGTCCATGGAAGCTTTAAGAAACTTTATGCCTGGCATATAGACATTCAGCTTGTTGGACCGATAATTGGATCATGTGGTCCATCATTCTACTTACTTTGATTGGCATGATGTTGTGGGGTCATCACAGATCAGATTTCAAGCCAGATAAAAGAGTCTTCTATCTCCTCATTCCCCTTCTAGTTTAATTGCTTTCAAAATGATATTTAAGGCCAAAAGATACATTATGACCTATGTTTAGTCATATTCGTTATCCAGGTGTTTCAGACTATACTGCTCCTTATCTTATACTGATCAGTACTCCTAGCATATATGTCAATTCAAGTGGAACAGCTATCTACTTTTCTTTGTTACAGTGCTACAGAAACAGAATATCATTAAATGCTACCATCCCACTTCTAGACATTGGCATCAGAATCCAGGGAGTTATCTTATTCATGCACATAAATGTGAGCTTAACCATAGAAAGTATTGACTCTACAAAAAGTGATAAGGCTTTTTGGTTACTGATTGTTTATGTATGACTGGCAAAAATCATAAACAGCCCAACAAACATTCAGAAGGGAGATGATAGTAACAGGTCTTCCAGTCACTAATATGAGGCAGACTTCTGTTCTTGATTCCCTACTTGCATTATTTGGTATAGATGGACTGTAAGTTTGGTAGAAATTTAGTGAGTTATTATATCCCCTAAATTAGCAATAAGAACTTGACATCTGAAAGACTTCTAATTAATAGTATATGGGAAAACGATAAAATAATCCTTATCTTTCAGATAAAATACAAATATAAATCCCTAATTTCACATAAAAGATCAAGTAAGTAACCCTTATTTTACAATATTCTTTCAAGATATGTATTCATTACAGGATTATTTTGCATCTCTCTCCTTTCTAGATATTCTCTGTATCATTTAAAAGTGTGTATTTCTTAAAAGATTGTTTTGCTCCTTCTCCTTTGCAGATATTTTCTCTTCTTCTTCTTCTTCTTCTTCTTCTTCTTTTTCTTTTGATTTAGAGAACTTTTGGTATTCTCCTTCTGTTGTATGGATCATTTTCCTCCTTCCAAATCATTGTCTCAGCTTACAGATTAAGACCAAGATTTGAAATTTTGGTACCAGCAGTATCAGCACAGGTTTTTGGTATTTGGATCGACAATATCAGACATTCAACAGCGCAGTTGTACTGGAAATATCAGTATTGTCTCGGTTGCATGGGGTCGTATCCGGTTGCATGAGGCCGTATCAGCAATAAGAGTATTGGCCATAAATTATTGGTGTCGAGCAATATTTCAGACCTTGTTAAGACAGATTTTAGTTCAGACCTTGTTAAGACAGATTTTAGAATCAAGTAAAGTTGGATAAATTGCTTTTTCTTACCCCCCATCAACAGGTTTTCAATTGTAGGGAGAGAATTGAGTTGGATATCCCCTTTTACTTCTTCCGATGCTTTTTCTAGAACTTGAATAGTCCAAGTCCAGATATTCAAGAAGGCTTTCACCACAAATTGACTAGGTAATTTACTTGTCTGGAAGTCACTAGGCAAAATGCCTAGATAAATTCGAGGACAGTTGGACATGGTTTTGACCTAAAGGAGACTTCAGAATTTGTTCCAGTGGTATCTTTCCAAAAGGACAGCAAGATTATAAATTTTCCCTGAACTATAACTGACAGACTAAAGAAGAATTTAGATATCCTGAGAGATGAATATAGTTTTCAAACAAACTTATGGACTTTTCTATTTTGCTTACAAATAAGGGAGTGATATTTCATGGAAAGATAAAACTTTAACATGATAGATATGATTTCATCATTAACAAAAACTGAAAAGAAGGTTATAATATTAAATACATGTCATTAATTAAAATTGACACTTCTTTCAGTTAATTTTTCAGAGACAATATTTCATACTTCTTGCTTGTGGCAAATGTTTGCTAGCAAAGGAGATATATAGTAGACACATCTAGCATCCATACAGCCTTTCAAACCTTCTGTACGCTCTTCCAATCCATAACATAACAGAAGAATACATAAAAATAAAAAAATAAAAAAATCATTTGAAAGAAAATATGCGACAGTAAATAGAAATGAGTTATTGCCAGAGAACATGTTGTTAAATTAGAGTAGCATTGGGTGCTAACAACTTTTAGCTTTTTGCATTCAGCATCCTGTGAATTGACCCAAAAAAATGTGGAAGGACTTGTGAACCATCATTATTGTTCCCTGAGGGGTACAGATTGCAACTGCTGGCAGCTCCTGGTAGCAACAATTAAAAGTTAATGAAGCAATGGCTCAGTGTACAGACATATGTCAACCAAAATTCAGATTACTAGGACAGCTCTCTGCATCAGTGATCCAAAAGAGTTTAATTCACCTTGAAAATTTCTTATTTTGCATCACTTGATGCATGGGTGACAGAGCCCAGACTACATGATATTTGGTGCACTTATGTTTTATGATGCATAGATCATGATGAGTGGTCATGATCATCAACTCAGATAGCCCCAATACCATATCAAGATAATGTCATCTCACCACAATTTTAGTGGATGTGCGTCTGGGATGCCTGTCTCTGTGCATCTAATATCTATGCTTTTGTACGTACGTATGCATGTAGTTAAATACATGTGTGCATATGCATGTAGTTAAATACATGTGTATACGTATTTGCATACATGCCTATCTGTATGTACAGTAATACTGACATGCATACCTCCATTCTTTCATTTCAAAAAATAAGCCGCGTGCTTGATCAGTTCGATTATGTCTAGCATGTAACCGTATCATCATATTGTAGATGTCACTCCGTGCACAATAGTTCTTTTGATTTTTCATCCAATGAAAGACTTGAACAGCATGTTCGAGGGAACCGGTAGCAGTTATTTCCTGCAACAAATGCCAGCAGAATAGGAAGCCTCTCAAGTTTGCTCATAATTATTTTTAATATTATGTAATTCAATTAAAAATCCATATACAACTGTACTGCAATATTGTTCAACTTGAATGCTACCAAAAGCTCGTAGTAATTTATAAATTTGGAAGACTCTACTTGAAATAATCATTATAGGCATTAGACATCGTAATTGGGAAGTTTCGAAAGTACACAAAGGGAAGGTATAATAAACAGTAAATAAAGAGAACAAGAATAATTACATGATTGTAACAGTTAAAACAAGTCCTAAATTTCAATGTAAAAAAACTAACAACAATGTCACGCAAATGTATTTTATCTTCAACTTAAGGACATACTTTTTATTTACATGCACAAACCCCAAAAGCTCAATCCTATTGCAATACTGACCTCTGGATCTCCAGCTCTCTGTCCTAGTTAAGTCAGCTCTTCAACATTTTAATAAAAGCTAACAGAAGGATGAAACTAAATGTGTTTTTAAATTTTAAAAGATAAACCTCTGTCTAAGTTTGTCTCTTTTAACCTATTAAGTTACTTCTCGAACTACTAAAATGACTGCAATGATTGATGCGGTAAGTGTTCTCAACAAGCCTTCAAAATGGGTTTTCTCTAACACAATGTTGCCTTGACTGTGATATCAGCTGCTCACTTGAGTCAAGTAACGAGTCGGAACTTTTGGCCAATCCTCCTGAGGAAGCTCCTGAAATTATGAATTGTGTTCCATAGCCAACACCATGTTGATAGAAAAGAAACAGATGATGACAACAGCAATGATGATGATGATGTCTTCTCAAAGAACTGCAAGATAGGCTAGCAACAAAGAGAAAACACCACTAAATACCTCATGTCATCGCTCTTTTAAAAGAAGAAAGTTATGCATGTTCGATTCATGACCCACACATGCCAAGCCCTCCAATTCTTTTCTTCATTTTTTTGGCTAAATTAGTACATTCACATCTGTACCAACTACAATTCAATCTCTCTCTTCCCTTTCTAACTAAGAAAATTAAAGGTGAAACCTAGAATGTTTTGACAAAAGACATGGTAGATTAACCGAGAGAGAGAGAGAGAGAGAGAGAGAGAGAGAGAGAGAGAGAGAGAGAGATGCTAATTTGACCCGTGGTTGGCAGACAAAGAGCTGCTATTGGCTAGAGGAAAAAAATAAAGAAGAAAAAGTATTTTCCTCTATATCTCCAATGAGGGCTTGTGAACTGCGTTGGTTTACAAAACAATACTTTGAGATTTACATGGGACCTCACATTTTGGATCGTCGGTAAATTGGTGTTAAGGAATTTGTATACTTTGATGTTAATATACTATATGCTTTAAAATAAGCTTCCTCCTTAGCATGAGACGGTCATGAAGAAGAGCATTTTGGTTATGAAATGGCTTACTGTCCAAGTAAAAGGCAAATCTAACTCAAATTTTTCCAGTATAAAATCAACCATCACAAAATATTTGCAACATTTCAGTTGTTTCTGTATATCATAGCATATAGTCGATCAATTCAAACATATGGTTATTATATTCATTCATAATATAATTTGGATAGGTACGTGCTATTCAGTTTGTGCATGGGCCCCACATTATATTTGTTATGGTCTATACATACACTTCGAAGATGATGTGATGTAATACAAGTAGGTTCGCAATCACCTTTGAACTAAAATTTGAGAATTAGGGTTTAAAAAGAAGAAAGAGAAAGAGAAATTAGGGTTTCGGAAAAGAACCCGATAAATTTGGGTTTTTTTGCACCCCTTACGCAAGAACTCTCATAACTCAAGAAATATAAAGTGGAAGATTTTAATTATTCATTGTCTCCTGAATAAAAGGTACTGAGACCTATTTATAAGCTTTACAAAAAGGCACTACTCGGATATAACCGATGTAGTACTAAAATACAATAAAAGAAAACAGTATTGAAAATAAACTAAGGCATAAAAAAATAAGGAATTGTTGTGATGTCCTCATCATTTCCCTGAGGTGGAGAAGCTCGTCTCTGTCGAGTGAGGATTTCCCTCATGAAGCATCTCAATGAAGCCAAGGTAGTGGTCATGACAGCAATACTGATGCGTCATGACTGACCTACAGGGTGGAGGTGGAACTGGCTTTCGTGACAAACAGGTGGCCGTCGATGGGAGCTCGAGCATGATGCATGTAACGCGACAGGTCAACTCAGCTCCACAAAAATCTAGTCCATATACCAATATACCGACCTCCTGTGAAACTAGCTCCTGGATAAGGATCTGAAAGGGATCGTACAGACCAGGTGATCTCAAGAAAAAAACGAGGTCTTCATACCTGCCATAGTTGGTACTAGATTCATAGAAGGCTCTGTTGGAAGATCAACAAGGATCTCAATAGGTAACTCTACAACTTCCAAGGGTCGTGGGGAGATCTCTTCAACTCCTGGCTCTGGCTCTTTCATTTCTGACTCTGGTTCTGAGTCTTCGACATCTTTTGACTCTAACTCCCCAACATTGTGCTCGTTGTAGTCTGCCTCAAATGCATAAAGAATGTGAGGAGCATATCGAGTACTGGAAAGATTTTGTAAGGTCAACCAACATTGACAGTCGATATGGCTATCCTCCAACCACTCATAAGCTTCTCCAACCAATATCATTTGAGCATACTAATAACTTTGCTCAGATGTCAGGGAGAAATAATTGATGAAATCTTCAAGATAATTTTTTCACTCCTCATATCCATAACGATCACTAAAACCCCAAAATTATGAGACAGTCGTAAACATATCCCGTTCCGCTTCCTTCTCATCAGCATCAGTATTTATATATTGACCACAAAAATAAAAGCCCATGAAGAAATTCAGTGCATAAGCTCAGAAATTACCCTAAAAATCATCGTTGTTCTGCTGCAGGAACATTAAGGCTCCAAATAAAGGCTTGTGGAGGTCAGATCTACTACCCAACTGCCGTGAAATTTGTCCAGTAGCTCCATGACTCAGTCATGATCCCAACGCTTCGAACAGAACTCGAAACAGACTCTGAATGGGCGAGAAACGGGCTCCGAAACACCGCTGTGCAGCTACAGAGAACAAGGCGGCTCAGAGAAGCCACGACTTAAGCTATGAGACGTTGATGTCAGCGCGACTCCGGGTCGGGTCAGTCTGAGCTGACGGCTAAAGTTCGGCTCGTCAAGCCGAGGTGTTGCTGACGTCAACAATTGAGTCGGCTCTTCTATCGGCTCGGGCGGCATGGATTCGATTTAGTAACAGGTCGGATTTGGTCTGGATCTGACCCGATCCAATCGGGTTTGAATTTAAAACCCACCTATTTGTGACCTACATTCCTAATCCTCTCTCCCCCGATCAGACCTAAGGCTCGAGAGGCAGCGGGGAGGCGATTGCTCCTCTCTCTCTTCTCCGATCAAACCTAGAGCTCTCCTCGGCAATTGCGGGCGAGTCTGGAGCTCTCCTCGACAAGGCTCCAGTTATGACGATGAATTCAATCAAAGGAGAAGCATTGGCGTTGCTCTAACGAAGACGGCGAAGCTTCGAGGATGTCTAGCTGAGGAGACAAAGGTGTGGAGATCCCGACTGTTGCGGTGGAGTCGGAGTTGAGAGTGATCTTCGCCGAGAAAGAAGGCAGTGATGGTGAGCTGTTGTCGGCGGAGGAGGGCGGGGTCGAAGGGAGCGGCGGTGTCGTCTGAAGGCGGAGATGACGGCGGCAAAAGCTGGAGACAACGGCGGAGATGTCTGAGTCGATCCGACAGCGATGGTGAGGCGGCAGCGAGGTGGATGCAGTGGCATTGCGACGGATCTGAATCAGCTTCGGGATAAGAATGGCGCATTGATTGGGATGTTGAGCTCGTGGGTGAGGTGGCGGTGCTAGGCGGTGGTGTCGGACGTGACTGCGTGTGGTGGAAGGATGTGCGGCGGCTGATTTGAGTTTTGGGTGGAAGATTCTGATAAAAGATGATGTTGATGATGAGATAGTGGAGATGACAAGGGTGGCGTTTGGTTGCGGAATTGGGAGGGGTGATAAAGGGGTGGTGGCGGAGGAAGAGGTGATGATGTTGTTGTCGATGGAGATAATGGTGGTGGATGGAGATGGTGAGAATGATGATGAAGGAGAGAGGTGTGAACAGTGTAAATTTGAAATTTCTTTTTTTAAATTTCTCTGTTTTCAAAGGCGGGAGTGAACAGTAGAGAATTTGGATTTTTTTTTGGATTTTTGAGGAATTTTCAGTGGAATTTTGCTATAGTGTATTTTTTTGAATGGATCTAGGGTTTGTTCTAGGTCAGGGTTTCAGATTTAGAACCAGGATTCTAGAAGAAAATAGAAAATTTTGAAAGGGATTAGAGCCTAAGCTCTGATACCAAACTGATGTAATACAGGTAGAATCGCAATCACTTTCGAACTAAAATTTGAGAATTAGAGTTTAAAAAGAAGAAATAGAAAGAGAAATTAGAGTTTTAAAAAAGAACCAGATAAATTTGGGCTCGCACCCTTGCACCACAGGCTTCACACCCTTTACGCCACGGGCTGCACACCCCAATCTCAAGAACTCTCATACCTTAAGAAATATAAACTGAAAGATTTTAATTATTCATTGCCTCCTGAATAAAAGGTCATGAGGCTTATTTATAGGCTTTACAAAAAGACACTAGTTGGATAAAATTGATGTGATACTAAAATACAATAAAAAAATAGTAAACTCAAAAATAGACTAGGGCATAAAAACAACAAGGAATTGGTGTGATGTCCTCATCAGACAATGTATACATTGTGAGGATGATGCTATACAAGATTATATAATTGATCTCTCTCACTTGAGCAACACCGACAAGATTGAGAATCTGACTCTATGTAATTGATTTCTCTCGTCCTTTCAAATATGTGATCCAGAACTCTATGTTCATTACCTTAGATTCCTCATTCCTCAGCTAAGAACACCCTCCAGATGATCTTAAGTCAACTTTTAAAAGACAGTTGTAAGAACTTGATACTTTTAAAGTGGAAATAGAATTTTTATTTTTTTTATTTTGGATTCTCATTTTTCAAGTAGAACATTGTGTATTATCCTAGTCCTATTAGGACATGTATTTCTTCTCTCTATAAATAAATGACCACACCCTAATTGAGAGTATATGATTTTCTCTTCTTCTTCTTCATCTCAACATGGTATGAAACAATCACCCCCGCAACCATCTCGCTTTCCTCATAAACCCTAGCTGCCATCTCCTCTGCCCTTGCCATCATCTCCTCTGCAAAATCGTGCTACCGCCACCACCTCTGCCCTTCTCCACCCTCGCCATCATCTCCCCTACCTTTCCCTGATGCTGGCGACTTCTTCTCTGTACTCTACGGACTTATAGCTCTCTGTTCTTTCATCCGCTACTCTGTTATGTGCTATTCCTGCACTGTTATGCTCTATTTTTGCTATCAACTATAGCTATTCTGATGTTGCTGATTTAGAGGTTTTGATTCCATAATGATCTTGTTGATTGTGCACTTTTTTGCAATGTTTTGCTGCTAGATGCTCATCTGCTCTAGTTTTAATTTGTAGACTGTAAAAATTACTCTCCTGTGGTTTGTGATCTGATCTGGTTATCTTTATGTGGCTTTACGGCTGCTGATTGTTGACTCTCTTGCTGCTGATTCACTATTCTTCATATGCTGATACTGATTTGATCTCTTTACGGCCGCTGATTATTGACTCTCTTGCTGCTGATTCACTATTCTTCATATGCTGCTACTGATTTGATCTCTTTCCACTGATTAGTTCTACTGATCCTGATCTGAAGGTTGTGTTTTTTCAGGCTACTTTCATCTGGTTGTTCCTTTCTATCATTGGTTACACTGAGTACTTTTGAAAGTGAGAACAAGCAAGTCTTGATCGTTACTACTCTGACCATGGATAATATGGTCTCGAAATTTTTTGTTGCTACTGCCGTAAAACTGAATGCAACTTCTAATCCCTCTCCAATTGAGGGCTCAACTGGACGAGGTCACGGTGATGTCATTTTGTGGTCATTTTTATCTACTAGAGGCCAAATTTTTATCGTGGTCAAAATGATTCTCAAAAGTGTACTCATTGCAATCAAATCAATCACACTATTGATCGATGTTGGGGTTGCATAGCAAACCTTCCTAGCCTCCTCGAGCTGCTTATTTGACTAATATTGTTGGATTATTTATTGTATATGACTCTAATACTCTTGGTACCTTCGTTGAGGAATTTGTGGTTTTTAAAAAAAAATCTGAGTATAGTTCTCTAATTGAAAAGATGCATTCAGTCTCTATTTTAAACATTGTTATATTAGCACATCCTGATATTTCTTATTTAGCGAGTTCATCACCTTCATCTTAGATTATTGATTCTAGTGCATCAACCCACAGGACTGTAAATCTATAATTTTTTTGCTTTTCACACATCTTTTGCCCCATTTATAGTTTTTATTGATGGTAGTTTCAAACGTAGTACTGATACATGTAGTCAATCTCACTTCTTTTCTCACACTCATTGATGTTAATTATATTTCACATGTTACTTTTAATCTTCTATGTTAAGATTAGTTATTAGTATTGGATTATTGGGTTATTGAGTTGTTACTCATATACCCACCTTATCTTCTATATATAGCTTGTATCTTCTCTTAAGTTAATTAATCAATTCATCTCTAGAATTTCTATTTCTCTACATGATATCAGAGCAAGATAAACCCTAACCCTAAAATCCACCAACTTCTTCTCAGAATTCTCCTTTTTCTCCTCAAAAATAATCCTCCTACCTCTCCATACATCGCCTCCCCACCTCCCTAACACCTCTGCCATCTCCTCTAAGTCTTCAAAAGGGTGTCACGGCCTCCAAGTGGTGAAAATCAGCTTGAGAAGTTCAGCCTTACCATTTCTATTATTGAATTTCACCAGTGTCATTCAGATCACTCTGTCTTCATTCGGCGCATAAAGCTTGACATCATAGTTCTTGCTATTTATATTGATAATATTTTTCTTACTGGTAGTGATTCACCTAGGCTATTTGTGACTAAGGATATGGGACGTCCAAAATACTTTTTGGGAATTGAAGTTGCATATCAAAAACACAGTATACTTCTTTCCCAGAAAAGTATGCTCTGGATCTTCTTGAAGATGCAGGACTTTTGGGATGCAAGCCTGTTACCGCTCCAATAGAAGCCAATGTGAATTTATTGTTTGATGATAATCATGCACTTAATGATCATGCACTTGATGATCCAGAAAGATACAGAAGATTGATTGAAAAGTTGATATATCTTACGATTACTAGGCCAGACATAACCTTTGTCGTAGGGATACTGAATAAATTTATGCATCAGCCTAGAGAGACTCATTGGTTAGCAGCGACAAGAGTTCTGGTTGCATCAAGAGTTGTCTAGGAAATGAGTTGGTGTACAGAAAATGAGCATCTACGCATCTGGATATTCGGATTCAGGATATCCTGATCAGTGATCAAAGAATCGGCCGAGTCGGATACGACTCGGCCGAGTCGTATCCGACTCGGCCCCCTCCGGTTTGACTCGGACCCCCGAGTCAGTCTAGGATCGCCGAGTCGACCCGGATCGGGTCCGACTCGGACCCGACTCGGGTGACTCGGCCGAGTCGTTCACGACTCGGCCGAGTCACCCGAGTCGGGTCCGAGTCGGACCCGATCCGGGTCGACTCGGCGCCCGTGTCGACCCGATCCTTCAATTAAAAAGGGCCTGCGTATGAGAGAGAGAGATCAGATCGATCTGATCTCTCTCTCTCACACGCTGCCCCCTCCCTCTCGCGTCCCCCCCGCGTCGCCCTAGCCGTCGCCGTCGCCTCGCCGTCGCAGGTAATTCTCTCTCCCTCTCTCTCCCTCTCTGTCTCCGTCTCTCTCTCTCCTACTGTGTCTCTCTCTCTCTCACACGCTGCTCCCTCCCTCTCGCGTCCCCCCCGCGTCGCCCTAGCCGTCGCCTCGCCGTCGCCGTCGCCTCGCCGTCGCAGGTAATTCTCTCTCCCTCTCTCTCCCTCTCTGTCTCCGTCTCTCTCTCTCTCTCCCGCTGTGTCTCTCTCTGTCGGACTCTCTCCCTCTCCCTCTCAGTCTCTCTCTCTCTCCCCCTCTCCCTCTCTCTGTGCCTCTCTCTCCCTATCTGTCTCCGTCTCTCTCTCTCCTCCTCTGTGTCTCCCTCTCTCTCCCTCTTTGTCTCCGGCTCTCTCTCTGCCTCTCCCTCTCCCTCTCTGTCCCTCTCTCTCCCTCTGTCTCCGTCTCTCTCTGTCGGACTCTATCGCCGTCTCTCTCTCTCTCTCTCTCTCTCTCCCTCTCAGTCTCTCCCTCTCTCTGTGACTCTCTCTCCGTCTCTCTCTCTCTCTCTCTCGGACTCTCTCTCCCTCTCAGTCTCTCCCCCTCTCCCTCTCTCTGTCTCTCTCTCTCTCTGTCCCTCTCTCCCTTTCTCTCCGTCTCTCTCTCCTCCTCTGTGTGACTGTGTCTCCCTCTCTCCCCTCTGTCTCCGTCTCTCTCTCCCTCTCTCTCTCTGTTCCTCTCCCCCCCCCAAGTTTAATTTTGATACATGAATTTTGATATCTACAATTTTTTATGATTTGTCATGAATTTTTCATAATTTTTTTGGCGCTCTATGTAGCGTTTTGCGCGTATCGGCCGAGTCCGATCCGAGTCGCCGAGACCGATCCGTCTCGGTGCCGGCCGAGTCGGCGGCCGAGACCGAGACTTCGAACCATGATCCTGATGACTGAGGAGACAGGAAGTCCACTACTGGGTATTGCACCTTTACTGGAGGAAAACTGGTGACTTGGAGCGAAAAGCAGAATGTTGTGCCTCGCTCGAGTGCAGGAGCTGAGTATAGAGGTATGGCTCATATGGCATGCGGGATGGTGTAGTTAAAAAATCTACTGATGGAGCTTGATTTTAGACAGTCTGAGCTCATGTCTATGCATTATGATAATCAGTCTGCTATCTACATTGCTCAGAATCTTGTATTCCATGAACAAAACACATTGAGATTGATTGTCATTTTGTCAAAGATGCTTAGACAAAGAAGGTGGTTACGTTCCAGTTCATACCGTCTTCAAAGCAGTTGGTTGATCTCCTTACTAAAATGGCCTAACCTTATGTGTTTTCTAATCTATGGAACAAGCTGGGCTTATTAGATCTCTATGCTCCAACTTGAGGGAGAGTGTTAAGATTAGTTATTAGTATTGGGTTATTGGGTTGTTATCCATATACCCAACTTGTCTTTTATATATACCTTGTACCTTCTCTTATGTTAATTAATCAATTCTTTTCTAGGATTTCTATTTTTCTACATTCTATATGTGTCATTTGACCAAAGCTCTTCAGTATTCTATAATTTTTCTTTTCATCATGTACTACTCAGGACTTTCAGATGAAAAGGTGATTGGTGAGAGATATGTGCAAGATGATCTAAATTATCTTCAATACAATGATCATTCTAAATTGGGCACTTCTACTCTGGCATGTGATGAGTCTATGATGCAGTGGCACTTATATTTAGGTCATGCATCCTTAAAATCCATTAAATCGTTATTTATTTCTGTTAAGGCTATCTCTAAATTACAATGTGAGTCATGTCATTTTGGTAAACATTATAGAAATTTTTTATCTAAGTTAGTTAATCGATGTAGTTCTCCATTTGAAGTTGTTCATACTAATATTTGGGATCTTACTCGAGTTAAAAGTGTCTGATTTTTTTATTTTGTAACTTTCATTGATGACTATTCTTGTATGACTTAATTATTTTTAATAAAAGATTCTGAAATTATACCTATTTTTTAAAGATTTCATAAAATGATTAGTACTCAATTTAATTATTCGCTTAAGATTTTATGGTCTGACAATACTTTGGAATATATGCAACATCCTCCTCAAGATTATTGTGTATCTCATGGTATAATTCATCAAACTTTGTGTGCTAATACACTCAACAGAATGATGTTGCTGAAAGAAAAAATCATCATTTACTTAAATTGCTCGAACACTAATGGTTCATATGCATGTTCCCAAGTATTTTTGGGCTGACGCTATCCTTACTGCTTGTCACTTAATTGATAAGATTTTTTTGATTTTTTTCTTTTATTTTAGATAGCAAAACCTAATTCTCAGTTTCTTTATCCGAAAAAATAACTATTTGATTTACCTTCAAAAGTTTTGAGTGCATATGTTTTGTTTAAATTCTTAAAAAAAGACGTGATAAATTAGATCCTCGAGCAATTCAATGGGTGTTTCTAGGATACTTTCGGACTCAAAATAGATGTATGTTGGAATCCAGTCAGCAGAAAGTATGTGATTTGTGCGAATGTCACTTTTTAAAAGCACACCTTAATTTTCACCTCTATGGGTTCCACTATAACTTCTCTGACTACTCTTGTTACTCTTCATGTACCACTAGAAGACTCATCTCTACTTAAACTTTATCAACGGTGTAAGAAGATTACTACTGATCTCGACAGCTTACCCCTTCATCAGTCATTGCTTCTACTGAAGTGTATAAGCTTTCCATAACTCTTCGAAAAGGTATTCGTTCTTGCACTCATCTTATAGATAAAGTGTTATCTTTCCCTCATTTAGCTATTACATATTTTAGTTTTACAATCAAATTGTTTCTGTCGCTCTCCTAAAATCGTATCATGATATTATGTTGGATCCTGGATGAAAAAGCACTATGAATGAAGAGATGATTGTTTTGTGTGCTAATGAAACATGGGAATTAACTTCTTTACCACCAGGAAAACAAACTGTTAGTTGGAAAAGGTTGTTAGTTGTCGATGGATACACACTGTTAAATGTCTCATCGATGGACAAATTGAGCCCTTGAAGACACGGTTGGTTGCCAAGGGCTGACCTATGGTGTTGATTATTTTGAGACTTTCTCTTCTATAGCTCGTCTGCATTCTATTCGCATTCTTCTATCAGTTGCGGTGGTGAAGCAATAGCTTTTGTACTAGTTAAATATTTAAAATATATTTTTGCATTGACATCTTCAAGAGGAGGTGTATATAATTCAGCCCTCGGTTATGAGGCTCAGGGGAAGACGGACAAGGTCTGCAAATTCAAAAAAATAATTTATGATTTGAAGCAACCTCCACGAGTTGGTTTGACAAGTTCAGTAGTGTTGTTGCACACTATAGATAGAGACAGAGCTTCTCTGATCAATTTATATTTATAAGACATTCTTCTGCCGGCACTATTATTCTTACATTTTATGTTCAAGACATTGTTATCACTGAAGACGATCATCAAGGTATTATTCAATTATAAGCTTATGTGAGTTCTCATTTTCCATATGAAAGACCTTGATCTTTTGAGGTATTTTCTAGGAATCGAGGTACCTTACTCTGTCTCAAAGAAAATACCTTACTCGCTCTCCAAAAGGTCTTTCTTTATCTCAAAGAAAATACCTTATTGATTTGTTGGAAGAAACCGGTACATTAGGATCTAAAACCATTGACTCCTATGAATGCTAATATTTGTTTTGATCAAAACCTATGAGTCGCTTGTTGATCTTGAAAAAGATTGAATGGTAAACTAATTTATTTAACTGTCACTCGACCTGATATTATATTTGTTGTGGGTGTGTTAAGTCGATATATGCAGTCTGTATCAGCTTTACTGGACTGTTGCTTGTCGTATCTTATGGTATCTTAAAAGGGCTTCAGGTAAAGGATTGTATTATCATCTTTCCTCTCATTTGAATATTGTGGGATATTCTGATGTTGATTGGGCTGGTGATCCTATTGATCGTCGTTCTATTATTGGTTACTGCACTTTTGTTGGAGGCAATTTGGTGACATGGCAATGTAAAAGACAAAATATTGTTGCTCGATCTAGTGTTGAGCTGAGTATAGCCATGACTCATACAGCTCGTAAATTGATGTGGATTCAATCTCACCTTTCAGAAATAGGTGTCATCTGTAACAAGCCAATGGTGATATATTATGAGAATTAAACGGGTATGTATATTACCAATTATTCTGTTTTTCAAGAGCAAATGAAGCATATTGAAGTCGATTGCCACTTCATCAGAGGCATGGTAATGACACATCGGAAGTCACTTTGTTCATTACATCGAGTTGTCAATTTAGAGATATTTGCACTAAAACCTTATCTAGAAAGAATTCTTTAATTTTGTGTAGCAAGCTTCGCATGACTGACATCTATGCTCCAGTTTGAAATGGAGTGTTAAGAGTAAAAATAGGATTTTTTTTCTTTATTTTGGATTCTTCTACTTAAGTAGGACATTGTGTATTCTTCTAATTCTATTAGGACATGTAGTTTTTCTTTATAAATAACGATCACACTCTAATTGAGGGTATATAGTGTTCTCTTCATCTTCTTCACCTCATAGATACCATCGAAAATCGAAGAAGCTAAGAGATGATGAACAGCCGACACCATCTGAGCTGAGAATACTTTCTTTGGCAGGTTAATTGTTCCATTGAGTGAAGAAACTATCAAGCACATGGATGAGAATGACCATTGAAGTCTGAAAGCCTTACATCAAACAACACTTAACTCAGCATTTCTTGCATTCATGTCATCTTTCTCTTCATTTTGGACCACCAAGGATCAAAGAAGACAAAGCAACTTCCAGGCTAAGACAAAAGAAATGGTATACCATGCATTAGAAGTATACAAACAGGTTCCAGATGTCGTCTCTGGAGATATTCAACAAAAACAGAGAGCAGACACCAATCTGAGAAAAGGTTCAAAATTAGAGAAGGGCACATGACTGAACAGCGGAAGTTTCCAGGACTAGCTCCCTCCTACAGGAGATTCTTAAACAGCATTACCACCATACTGGCACCCCTTACTGAGTGTAGCACCTTAAATTAACTTTCTTGAGTGCACCACATTTACAAATGACTTCATTTTTCCTGTAATTCAAAACAAAGTTGACCAAAACTGTAACTGCCAGATTCGCAGAACTTCATTAACTGTCTAGATCACATAGGATTTGAGGGTCTGCAAACAGACAGTCTCGTCGATAAGAGAACTTGGAGTTTTAAAGTAAAAGAGCTTTATGACACCATATAGAGTTCTCTTGAACACAAAAAATAATACGGAGATACTAGCATATCTCTGCATTGTAGTTATCCTTTTATCATGTCGCTTCTAAAATTTCTCAATTCCTAGAAGAAATTTTATCACATCCTGCAAAGTGGAATAAGTATCAAAAAGGTTTCAATAGTACAATTGCATCCTCTGAATAAACAGGATAAAAAAAAGTAGTAGACATGTCTCTAAAGCATCAATTAAGGACATTTAGTATGCAGACACTTATCAAATTCTGTGTTGATTACATGCATCTCCTCAGTTTATCATCAATTGAAGTTGCCCCTCATGGATATTGCCACTCATGCATATTGCCCTCATTCATTGGAATATTCTCCTATCAGCTATACTCATTTTCTAGACATATTTTAGTTACCAATGTCCTGGCCCACAAAGCATAGCTGGTCAATAGTCATCTTGTAAAATTTTAAATTTCCCCATCATTTTATATGTATTGTACAACCACATTGTACTCCTAAAGCACTTCTCCACTTTACTTGTCCTACTTTGATCTATGGGGAACACCCTCAATTTCACCAGCATAATTAATTTCACCATTCTGATGGATGATTGACCCGTACTGAAAATGATCAAGGTTTCATTATGATCCCCAAATTACTTTTGAGGATGGCATCGCAACTTATTGAGACTAATGCTATCTTGAAATCGTTTGCACTTGAAAGGTTTATACAGTTTTCCGTGACAACTCAATATCTTGTGTCAAAAGAACAATTCACCTAAAGCATGAGAAGGAGATCCCGGCATTTAGAACGTGCGCAGAGCAATGGTATTGTTGTCCCTTTTTTATTCAATAATGTAAAACATATATGTAGACAGATTAGGAATAGGGCACAACTTAGGTTACAACTTATTAAATATGTATTATTTAATGAAAACACTAGAACCAACTGGAGTAAAATGGACACCAAATATTTTAAGAAAAATTTTCAAGCATAGCGATGGCCCAGATTGACCATGTAGCCCAACTGACAGGCAGATCAGGCAGCCTATCTACTGATGTTTGCAGGCTTACTGACAATACCCCCAATGAGTTTAACCAATTAGTCTTGGTAAGTTTGATCATCTATTCTGGAGCTGAAGGCATGCAATGGTCATAGTTCAAATTGAACTAAAAAGCTCTAAAAAGGATTGCCTATTTTGTGAACATCAGCAGATGCTCACAATAAGCTCATGCTTATTGTTTATGACACAAGACATATTTTATATGTTCTTGCATATTATGATATTTACAGTGCTAATGTTTATTGTTTATCATTATACTCTCTAAATATGTTAGCTTAGAGGGATCTATATCATAGTCTTGAATATCAAATTTTAGGGAAGTTTTTTGTAACCTTATTTGCTCCTCTCAAGGGTTACGTGGTAGATTAGCAAACAGAAGTATCATGTATCAATGAACTGGAAAGTTTTACCATGAGATGAAGATTTTAGAGAGAGAGAGAGAGAGAGAGAGAGAGAGAGAGAGAATCAAACTTGAACTATGAGTCTATGACTAACATGTACATAAATGATATCTAACTTTTTTGACAGAAAGAAACCTTCTCAGTCAAGACCCATTTTAAGAAAATTTACTTTGGAATTTCACGCCAAACCTCTCCATAAACATTTGAACCATAAAAAGAATGCTTTCATAAAATGTCTTAACATCAGATTGTGTTATAGACACTTATTGAAAAGATTAATAAAAAACACAGATGCATGAGAAATTCCTGGGAGGCCATCAGTAGATGTCAATGGGGATCCCAATTTCAGAAAATCAAACACCAGGAAGGAACATGATTTGGTCTTCTTTTTTTTTTTTTTTTTTTTTTTTTTTTTTGGGAAACTGGGGTGGAACTAGAGCTCCAGCCATACCATAGTGTGTGTATGTGTAAGGATAACTTCGGTCTTTGTCATTGCAGACCAGTTATCCAAGAAGGCAGTTTCATACCTAGAATAAATACTTTGACTGACTGCAAAATTTGTAAAGACAGAAATTTTCTATAACTATCCCCTTCCATAGAGATATTATTAATCAGAGAATTTTTCAGAACTCCGCCCAAAAAAGAAACGATTTTGTGATTATTTGATGTCTTAATTTTACTTTAGTAGACAAATTGTCTTCATTAACAGAAATTCATGAAAATAGTCGCAAAACTTTTATCTAGTAATTCCTTGTACTAATAAGAATCACTACTATCACTGCAATTTAGAAATTCAGTCAACAAGTGCAAAAAAAAAAAAAACATTGAATTAAATTGCACTGATTGTGATTGCAAGCGCACCCGTATGAGGAGAGAGAAGTTCTTCCTGGAGAAGCGGCCAATCCAAGAATTGAGGACGGCGTCGATGTCCCCCCAGTGGCGGAGCCTCATCACCCGCTCCACCACCTCCGACACCTTCCAGTCCTTCTGGAACCGGGTGGCGTCCACCCTCAGCCGGTACCGGGCGGGGATCGCGTCGCGGCCGACGCCGACCACCTGCATCTTCGCCCTGCGCTCGCCCCGGTCGTAGTCCACCGTGCCCACCAGCTTCCTCTCGTCCCATTTGACGACGCCGGCGGCGGAGTCTTGGTCTTGGGTGGTGGCGGGTCTTTTTTGGTGGCGGGGGAGGTTTAGGCCCTTTAGGGAGGGTTTTGGGGCGGCCGGACAGGTGGATGGGTTGGTGGGTAAGGGAGGCGAGGGAATGCTGCCGCTGCTACTCATCAGGATGAGAGGAAGGTGAGGTGGAACAGAAAGGGGCGGGCGTCAGTCAATTTGTATCAATTATTTATTTTTTTTTTTTAATTATCAAAGGATGTTTGGGGATTCATGACTATTAAACTTGTGATTTACTGTATCGGATTAACTTGATAATGAATTTATTACTCGATGTTTTATAGTAATTATAGAGAGATTATGAGTTGATGGATCATTCACTGTTTTATCTTAGTGCAGATAGATGAGATGTTGACCAATTCTAGATGGTCTATTGATCAGTATTTTGACTTGTTACTATATCATTTCATGTTACCAAGATATTACTGGGAAAATATTCTTAGACTGTAACTCCACGATACTGCCCTACTGTTTTATTGTTTACAGTGTACACTGTTATTATTACTGTTCACTGTGTTCACAGTTACTTTTCATATTATTACTACCACTGTCACTGTTACAATTACTGTTACAGTTACTGTTACTGTAACGTCCTAGTATCCTAGGTAACATGAATATTGATTGTTGTAAGTGAATTAAATAATAATGTAAATAGACAACTTAAATAATAATAATCAAAGAAAACTCTTTCACGTCCCATTTCCCAGAATACGATGTAGCGGAGATGCAATAAGAGTCGGCGACGTATATATGCGAGGAAAATACCTCGTATACACGTTAAGCCTAACGTGACCTAAACAAGCTATATCAATCAATTACGAAGGCAATAAAGTCACTGCAATAATACATATAATGTTTCCACATATGATAATATCATTTTACGAATAAATCAAATAGAACAATATATAGTTCAAGCAATAAAGAATCAAAAGAAGTCAATAGAACCTCCTCATCATAAGGAGGGGTGTGCCTCATCATGAGGAGGGGTGTGTGCCAGTCGGCCACATGGCCTCGACAATTTGTATCAATTACTTGTTAGAGAACATATCACGAAGATTGGCTAAGGAGTGGGCCAATTTTTATCAATTGTCCACTCCTAGGTTACTTGTAAGATTTCTCCTTTTTCTTATATATTTTTCATTTTTGTTATTTTGTTTCTTCTTTTTTCCACCAAAAAAAACACCGTTGCATAGCTTGAACATGGGAACCTCGTAGCCACAGGTCCGCAACCACAATTCTTCATAGTCTGGGTGAAGTGAGCAAAAGATATTTCTTGGCTTAGAAATCTAAACTAAGATCTCAACTAGAAATTTTAAAGTGACGCACTCGTGTGTCGGTGTTTGTTGGGGACGCATGCTCAGAGTACCTAAGCGAGTTATGAGCTCACATTTCAAAGGTCTCTTTCACATGAAAGAGTGTGATTTCACCGTGTGGAGTTGGCATATCAAATTTTCATGCTAAAAATCCAAAATTATGATAAACTCTAAGAGATTGGAATAAGTCTATATTCTTCACGTGTAATCTCTTTCTCATAATAAGTGATGATTGTCAATTCACTCAAAAGTTATTACTATTTTCACAAAGAGAATTTTAAAGTCTTTCACATCAAGCACGAGGTGTTTGCTTCAAAGTATAAAATTTTTCTTTAATTTGAAAAACATAATCAGAAACTTCGTGATTTTCAACTAGAAATATCTTCAACATAAACTTCCTCCTCAATAAATCCATTTAGAAAAGTTCTTTTAACATCTATTTAAAAAAAGACAAAAAAAAAATTAAACTTGCGAAAGTTAGAAGCATTAACGGCTTCTAATCTAGTCACAATGCAAAAAGTTTTTAATAGTCAATACCCTTTTCTTGATTGAATCATTGGATAACAAGTCTAGCATTGTTTCTAGTGACTGTGTCATGTTTAGCAAGTTTATTTTTAAATACCCATTTTGTTCTAATAGAATAACACTTTTGGGTCTAGGAACCAACTCTCAAACATGATTTCTCTTAAAATTATTCAATTCATCTTGCATAGCCATAAACTAAAACTCATCATCAAGTGCATCATATATATCTTTAGGTTCTAATTAAGATAAGAAAGATAGACTACCACACTCGCTTTGAGTTTGAGATCTAGTCTTGACTCCTCTAGATGCGTCGCCAATGATTTTTTCTTTTCGATGATCTTCGACAAATCTCCAAGCCTTGAGCAAATCATAAGAAGCATTTTGTCGGTTCTTGTTATTGAGATGGTTGAGGATTACCTCCTTGACTAGAGTACTCAAGATTCACCTTTTTCAATGCTTCTGGCAATATACTTATCTCATCATCGCTTTTTCTTGAATCTAAAAAATTTCTCTTTGAAAGAAGCATGCATGGATACTTCAGCTATCATAGTATGTCTTACCGAAAACATGATAAGCTTTATTAGAAGTAAAATATCCAAGAAAAATACCATCATCCGATTTTGAATCAAATTTTTTCAAGTTATCCTTGGTATTCAAAACTAAAAAATTTGCATCCAAAAAAATGAAAATATGAATGTTTGGAGATTTTTTATAATAAAGCTCATAAGGAATTTTCTTTAAAATCAGATGGCCCAAAACACAATTCAAAATATGACATGCCGTATTGATGGCTTAACCCCAAAATTATGTTGGCAAATCATAAGGATTCAATAAGATGTGTGCCTTCTCTAGTGTTGTATGATTCTTCCAAACAACATCATTTTGCTGCTGTGTTCTTGGTGCGAGATCACCGAGAACGTGTGCTCAATGTCATGCTCATCACAAAATATTTCAAAATTTTCATTTTCAAATTCACTGGTTGTAAATATTAAATTACCGTGTAGCTTAAGGTTAACGGGTCGTGTTCATGAGGAGATATGCGATGCAAGCATTTTGATATTTTGAGAAAGACAAGTTTTAGTGTTGGTATTATTTAGATGAAAAGAAGATGGAGAGTAGAGAAGTGATTCAAAAAAAATTGAAGAATAGAATAGGTTTTAAAAAAAGTGATTTTTGAGAAAGAATTTGAGAGTGATATTGCTTGTATTAAATAAAACAGAAGATCCGGACATACTAATTTTTACTCAACTCTAAATTTTTCTCTTAAAATTTCAAATGCCTCGAGATGATCATAGGCAAAGTGTAATCTTGTGTTTGAAGAGAAGTCAAGTAAAATACATAAGATAGATTTTGGAAATTGGACTTAAGTTTTGAAATTGTTCTTAAGTTGAATGTTAAACCATCAAGGCAATTAAGCAAGTATGGAATAAAAACAAGTTTTATAAGAGATTAACTTCAAAGTGTAAGTTCAAAAACCAATCCGATCCTCTTGTGCCTTCAAGAACATTCGCTAAAGAGCAAGGCTTAAACTAAGGCATTCAAATGATTCCATTGGGTCTTTTCATTAAAACCAATCAAAAGTAGAATTAAAGAGGAGAGATTAGTGAGCTCAAAACGAGGAGATTTAGCTACTCATAATCGATGTGAAATAAAACATTGAAATGTAACATACCTGTGAGTTGGAGAAGAAAAGAAGTTTTGAATCTTTATTGATAAGTTCTGAATCTTTATTGCTGTCACTTCAACGTCAGATTACAATCACTCTTTCTCTCTCTCACTTTGTTTTTGGACTGAACTATAAAAAATAAACTGAGATACAACTTTTCATAAACTAACTAACAATGATCTTAAACCTTAAAAATAAAACAATAAACTAATCTTATTCTTCATCTCTTTCTTCATATATTTTTTTAGTATTTATAAGGAAAAACCAGAGGGGGAGGCGTGAAAAGATAGGGGAAGCAAACGCTCCCCCTTAGCCGCGGATTCGCGGCCTGGATGATTGGCCTCGTCCAGGGGGAGGAGATCGCAAAGTTTTTTATCTTTCCTTTTATCCAATGAGATTTTCGCTTTGATTTCTAGATTTGACGAAACCTCCTTTAATTCTTCAGCTTTAACCAAATTGATTTGTAAAAATCTGATCTAACTGGTTTTTCAACTAGTTTGATCTTCTTTGATTTGCTTTGATTTTCCCTGATCCTTGATTTGATTAATTCTGAATTAAATCAGAATTTAGATGGGCATTTGGGCTTGTTTGCTATTCATTCTCCCTTGGTAAAGGCCTGCACATTATTAGACAGAAAGATAATTAAAAATAGAATTTATTATAGCATAGATATGAAAAATATGACTAGAATTATACAATATCAGTGACCGATCACAGCTCCATACATATCTTTGCTCGTTCTTGAGCAAACAAAACTAATCATCCATTTTCATAGGAATCACAATTGCACTTAGCACTTGCAACAAGCTGTTAAACCTCTAGGCTACCCTAGAGGACAAGTTTTGCCTCATGAGATTTTTAGTGGATTACGCCCACAAAATCTATAAAGAAAGAGAAATAAAGTGTTAGTATTTTCAAAAAGCATTTTGAGAAAGAGAAAATATCTGAAGTATTATTGTAAGAGTTCAGGTAATCTATAAGTTAGAGGAAAATCGAATTTTTCATTTCTAAACTTAGTCTCTATTCAAAAACTTATTATCAATTAAAGTAAGGAGTCATACTGTATGTAACGCCCCGATCCCACGGATACGGGGACGTCACTGTAACGTATATACGTAGGTCAGAACTACCCTCCCGTATATACGCTAAGCATCAGTACAGACAAGAATCAGAGTACGGAAGCAATGGTGCATTATACATTCCAACGCATGAGTACAATTACAAAGTTATCACCAGAAGTGATCCAATATTACATGAATATTACATCACTGATATGCGCAAATGCGGGAATACATGGAAATGTACATATATGAACAGTATAAAGGACTTGGAAATGTACAAGTATAAACAGAAAAGGGTACTCCTGAGTTTATAAAGGAAAACTCGAGAGACCCACAAGGGGGCCTGGAAGGATGGAGCTCTGGATGATCGGCTGGGGATCCACGCTACCGCTGCGCCACTCTGATCCACAACAGGGAGAATCTACACGCTCCAAGCTCCAAGACCTGGACATGAGGATCCAGGGGAGTCAAATGACACTCCCCAGGCGAGTAGTACCAATACCAAGTGGCGAAGCAGGGTGAGTACAAGTATGCATATAACAAATGATATCAAGTAAGAAATACTCAGGGGACAGATAGGTTAGAGCAGATATGAACAGGTGTGGCATAATAATCATAAAACAGGAAATTCGAATAAAATCAAGGACGAGTAAATCTGATTGTATGGTTTTAGATCACGGTTCTATGAGACTAGTACATCGAAGGAATAATCCAAATAAGGAAACCCTCATCTATATACCTTTATCTCATATCATCGTAATCTAAGCACATACAACCTGAGTTACAAGGTAGTCATAACATAATACTCATAAAACAGGAAATTCGATATAAAGTCCGGAACAAGTAATTATGGTAAGGCACATCACAGATTCATAGCCGTTTAAGTTGCAGGCTTTAGTATGCGTCCCATTCCACATACCTCTACTTACAACTTAAAGAGCCGGTTATTACGACACTTTATTATTACTCGTCTTACCTGATATCTAGCTATGTGAACTAGCGTCCCAACGCACATAGATCCATATCCGAGTAAAACAAGGTTGTTATTGGAAACTAGCGGGGGTATCAACGAACTATGTTTACAGTGGGTCCCGTACATACCCGGGACCACGGCCCAGGATTGTTCCGTTGCATGGTAACGGAAACCAGCCGCAAGGCTAACAGGAGGGACTTATGTATGCCCTTATCATGATGGTACCAGTAATGAGGGAGCCAGCTCTCCCCTCGGTCCCCTGAAGGCCCACAGGTCAGACCGGAACATGTAGTTGCACAACATTCCTAAAAGCCACTGTAAACACGAACACATATTGATATCCGCATGTTTCCCCCGACCTAATACAAGTTGGTCCTTTTTAGGATTCATTAGTTTAATTATCACTTTACGGGAATAACTGGAACAGGACATGATCAGGAAATCAGGAGTACATAAGTACTATATAGTCAGGTCACTGCATATAAAGCAGGAATACAAGTCACTGATCATGATACAGGATAATAAAGTAAAGTTCCCGTAAAGGTGATAATCACAAGTCAAGTTATCATGCTGGGTGTTAAGTGATAGCATGACAGAATGATGATATTTAATAAACAACCAAGCATATCAAAGGATTGATAATAGTCAGGTTAAGTCATGGCATAACAAAAAGGGTCTTGCCAAGTAGTGGCATGCCAGGTAGTAGATGATAACCAATCAGTTGGCAAGTGATATACATGTGTTAAATAGAAACATGTAACTGACGGTCTGAGTAATAGCAAGTGGTAACATGGAAGTGACTCAAAGTCCAACGACCACGAAGGGTCAGCCACGCATGGTATACGATAAAGAAGCAAGCATATCATAAGCATGGCACAAGTAAAAATGAAGCTACCATAATACAAGCAATTGCAGGGCAATACATGAATATGGAAATAAGAAGTGAAATACTTATCGTCCCGACGAAATGGGAAACTCAAATAGAGACGAGAGAAGAGCGAGACAACTCGCCTAAATCACCGAAAAGCCGAAAGGTCCGAAATCCACGGAACTCGGGATGCGCCATAATATATGATATAAATATGTAGAGTGAAGAGGAGAGAGAAAGAGAGAAGGGAAGATGATGTTTGTCAAGAGACAAGTCAAGTTATCAATATGTGATGTAAGTCTAGAGGATAAGGTTCCTATTCAAGAAAGAAATCAACCATAACAGACAGCTAAAGTTAGTCGACTAGGTGGAAAGGGTAGTCGACTAATAGAGGGTTAGTCGACTAACAGTCTGGTATAGTCGACTAAAACTGGGTTCCAGAGAGTTGGGTTCTGGTTTCAGGAAAAGTTAGTCGACTAGGATGGAAAGAGTAGTCGACTAACAATGATTTCAAGTCGACTAACAGACACTCTAAGTCGACTAAAGCTGTGTAACAGAGAGTTGGGTTTCTGATTCAGGAAAAGTTAGTCGACTAGGGTCAAGGGAGTAGTCGACTAATAGAGGTTTCCAGTCGACTAATAAATAACCTAAGTCGACTAAAACTGTGTTCTAGAAAAGGTTACGTTTCAACTAAGGGTTTCAAGTCGACTAGTCCTCAGGTCAAGTCGACTAATCGACTGGAAACAGCACACAGAACAGATTTGTGATGGTTTTGTTTGATGTCAACTAATCATGATTTGAGGACCTAAGTATACATGATATGAAAACATAATTATACTAAGAATTAATCAAATCTTGGTGAAGAAGAACACTCACCAAAAAGAGTACAAGGTGATGGAGTGATGGTGGTAGTGATGGAAGTTGATGATGAAGAAGAAGGTGGGATTAGTGGTTTTGTTGTTGGTGTTGGTGAGAAGAAGTGGTGGCCGGAATTCGGGGGTCTCTCGCCGGCGTCGTGGTGGCCGGAGGCGCCGGCGGAGGTGGTGGAGGTGAAGGAGATGTTGGAGGTTAGGGTTTTGGTGAAGAGAAGAAAGAGAAAGATGAAGTGAAAATGAATAAAGAAAGGAAAAGGAAAAGTATTTATAGGTTTTAGATTTTGTGAAGGAGGTGCAAATAATTAAAAGAGAGGGGGTTTTTGTAAAGTGGGGAGGTGAGGTGTCCCTCTTTTGGCCACTTGGCCGGCCATGGAAGAGAGAGAGAAAGAGGGTCATTAATGTGGAAGTGTGTGGAAGTTGGAATTTTGGAAAAGATTGGAATTGGAAGTTGTAAAAGTTTGGGGAAAACTTAGGGTGGAAGGAAAGAAAGAAAATAGGAAAAGGAAAAGAAAATGGAAAAGGGAAATTATTCTCTTGGAAGAGAAAATGAAAAATAATGAAAGTGGCGGATTCCCGGATTCGGTTGCGGATGCGGAAATCTTTCGGGAAAATACCGGAATCGTCCGAAATTCAAGTATCTCGGAACGACCCGAAATAATTATCAAAAATCAAGAATATCGATGCCTGTTGTGACACATGCTACGCTTGTTATGATTCCTGTTACACCTGCTATGCATGTTATGATTCCCGTTATGTATTCCTGTCATGCCTGTTATGTGTTCCTGTTATGACTACTTTGTACCTGTAACGCCCCGATCCCACGGATACGGGGACGTCACTGCAACGTATATACGTAGGTCAGAACTACCCTCCCGTATATACGCTAAGCATCAGTACAGACAAGAATTAGAGTACGGAAGCAATGGTGCATTATACATTCCAACGCATGAGTACAATTACAAAGTTATCACCAGAAGTGATCCAATATTACATGAATATTACATCACTGATATGCGCAAATGCGGGAATACATGGAAATGTACATATATGAACAGTATAAAGGACTTGGAAATGTACAAGTATAAACAGAAAAGGGTACTCACGAGTTTATAAAGGAAAACTCGAGAGACCCACAAGGGGGCCTGGAAGGATGGAGCTCTGGATGATCGGCTGGGGATCCACGCTACCGCTGCGCCACTCTGATCCACAACAGGGAGAATCTACACGCTCCAAGCTCCAAGACCTGGACATGAGGATCCAGGGGAGTCAAATGACACTCCCCAGGCGAGTAGTACCAATACCAAGTGGCGAAGCAGGGTGAGTACAAGTATGCATATAACAAATGATATCAAGTAAGAAATACTCAGGGGACAGATAGGTTAGAGCAGATATGAACAGGTGTGGCATAATAATCATAAAACAGGAAATTCGAATAAAATCAAGGACGAGTAAATCTGATTGTATGGTTTTAGATCACGGTTCTATGAGACTAGTACATCGAAGGAATAATCCAAACAAGGAAACCCTCATCTATATACCTTTATCTCATATCATCGTAATCTAAGCACATACAACCTGAGTTACAAGGTAGTCATAACATAATACTCATAAAACAGGAAATCCGATATAAAGTCCGGAACAAGTAATTATGGTAAGGCACATCACAGATTCATAGCCGTTTAAGTTGCAGGCTTTAGTATGCGTCCCATTCCACATACCTCTACTTACAACTTAAAGAGCCGGTTATTACGACACTTTATTATTACTCGTCTTACCCTGATATCTAGCTATGTGAACTAGCGTCCCAACGCACATAGATTCATATCCGAGTAAAACAAGGTTGTTATTGGAAACTAGCGGGGGTATCAACGAACTATGTTTACAGTGGGTCCCGTACATACCCGGGACCACGGCCCAGGATTGTTCCGTTGCATGGTAACGGAAACCAGCCGCAAGGCTAACAGGAGGGACTTATGTATGCCCTTATCATGATGGTACCAGTAATGAGGGAGCCAGCTCTCCCCTCGGTCCCCTGGAGGCCCACAGGTCAGACCGGACATGTAGTTGCACAACATTCCTAAAAGCCACTGTAAACACGAACACATATTGATATCCGCATGTTTCCCCCGACCCAATACAAGTTGGTCCTTTTTAGGATTCATTAGTTTAATTATCACTTTACGGGAATAACTGGAACAGGACATGATCAGGAAATCAGGAGTACATAAGTACTATATAGTCAGGTCACTGCATATAAAGCAGGAATACAAGTCACTGATCATGATACAGGATAATAAAGTAAAGTTCCCGTAAAGGTGATAATCACAAGTCAAGTTATCATGCTGGGTGTTAAGTGATAGCATGACAGAATGATGATATTTAATAAACAACCAAGCATATCAAAGGATTGATAATAGTCAGGTTAAGTCATGGCATAACAAAAAGGGTCTTGCCAAGTAGTGGCATGCCAGGTAGTAGATGATAACCAATCAGTTGGCAAGTGATATACATGTGTTAAATAGAAACATGTAACTGACGGTCTGAGTAATAGCAAGTGGTAACATGGAAGTGACTCAAAGTCCAACGACCACGAAGGGTCGGCCACGCATGGTATACGATAAAGAAGCAAGCATATCATAAGCATGGCACAAGTAAAAATGAAGCTACCATAATACAAGCAATTGCAGGGCGATACATGAATATGGAAATAAGAAGTGAAATACTTATCGTCCCGACGAAATGGGAAACTCAAATAGAGACGAGAGAAGAGCGAGACAACTCGCCTAAATCACCGAAAAGCCGAAAGGTCCGAAATCCACGGAACTCGGGATGCGCCATAATATATGATATAAATATGTAGAGTGAAGAGGAGAGAGAAAGAGAGAAGGGAAGATGATGTTTGTCAAGAGACAAGTCAAGTTATCAATATGTGATGTAAGTCTAGAGGATAAGGTTCCTATTCAAGAAAGAAATCAAGTATAACAGACAGCCAAAGTTAGTCGACTAGGATAGAATGGGTAGTCGACTAACAGTGATTTATAGTCGACTAATAATTAATCTAAGAATTATAGTGAAATCCGTTTTAAGAAATACTTTACAGTTTTAAAACTAAAATCCCGGAATCAGCTAGCTACCGACTCCGGTGGAATTTTCATAAATTCATAAAATCCTCAGAAAAGTATTTAGGTAGAAAATATGATTTTAAGAAATATGTCTAAAGGAACTTTTAGAAATTCTAAACCGTTTGTAAACTAAAAATCCGGGAATCGGTCAGCAGCACTGGCCGACACCGGTTTTGAAGATATTTAATTAAATTCAGGAAAATTCCAGAAAATCACATAAAATCTAAAATATAGGAAAATAATATTTGAAACTGAAATCGGTCAAATCTAATTACCGGAAAGACCAAATCAAGTAATACATTAGGATCGGGTCTTCGGTTCAGACTAGGGCTGACTCCGAGTCCACGAATCCAAATTTAAGACCAAACAATCATATAAACAATTCATAATACAAAATAAGTACAAAAGGTAAATCGAAAAATACGATCAAAAATCTGAATACGCAACTAAGTACGTATTCCGGGAGCGGGGTGTTATACTGTATTTCTCATCTGGTCTATTACTTTACCTAAGTCATATGCACCTTCATGACCGTGAAATTTTGACTGGGGGTTATTAACTCTAGCTCTTATGCCTTATATATATTTTCATATTTTTATTGGTATTATTCCTTAGTTCTACTAGGCTTTCTAATCTGCCCATGTAACGAGCTTTTAGTCGGTGACACCCAAACGACGGTCTTAGGGCACCGGGTGAGAAAACACCCAAAGGACTTAAGGACTCGAGCAAACAAGGCCATAAAACTAAGGATTTTATTATGTGGACCACTTTTAAACGTGAATACTTATGCTTTATGAGGCACAAATACCCCGCTTAATCAAAAGATTTTTGATATATATAATATATATTTTTTATAAGACATAAGAATCTTTGTTTTTGAACCCTAAGTGTCTAAGTGTATAAAGTATGCATATTTCATCAAGATAAAGATCAAGACTAAATTCCTTCCTAACCCTAGAAATTAAACAAATAATCTTGTTTTGATCAAGCATAAGAAATCCTAATTATGATTCTCCTATTCCTTAAAATAGTCTTAATTTCTTCCAAAAATATGTCAAAATATTGTTCTCTTTTCAAAAAAAAATTTCCTTTTTCTAGTCATGTTAGAACCCTCCTTCACGCCTATCTCAAGTATTGTCCCCAATGTATGAAAGAAATAAATAGATACATAAAATGAAATGTAAAAGAGGTAAAGTTACCGATACACTAGGTCGAATAGACCTATAGCCATTTCATTTACCTGCACCGGTTCCAAAAAGGATTTCAGGCGTTGACCATTTACCTTAAAGTCATTCCTATTCTTGGTGTCACTGATCTATACAGCACCGTGTGAAAACACGGTCTTTACAATGAATGGTCCAGTCTATCTTGATTTCAATTTTCTTGAAAAATGAATCCTAAAATTATAGTAAAACTTTTTGTCCAGTACAAATTTTTTTCTCATGATAAACTTATCATGAAAAAACTTAACCCTGCTTTTTGTTATTTTAGCATTCCCTTAAGCTTCATTTCTCAACTCCTCAAGCTTGAAAATTTGTAATTTCGAAGGTCACCGGCCCTGTCTAAATCAAAATTTAGCTGTTTGATGACCCATAAAGCTCGGTGCTCTAACTCAATAGGCAGGTGGCAAGCCTTTCCAAAGACTAACCTATATGGAGACATTCCTAAAATTGTCTTGAAAGCGGTCATGTAGGCCCATAAAGCATCTACCAGTTTAGTGCCAGCCTTTCCTATTTTGGTTCACAGTTTTCTCCAAAATAAGCTTAATTTGTCGATTGGAGACCTTTACCTGTCCACTAATCTAAGGATGATAAGGTGTGGACAATTTATGAGTTATGACATACTTTTACATAAGACTTTCCAACAATCTATTGCAAAAGTTGGTGCCATTATTACTGATGATAGCATGAGGAGATCCGAAATGCGAGAAGATATTCTCTATCAAAAACTTGATGACAACTTTGTTGTCATTAGTTTTGCTTGGAATGGCTTCTACCCACTTGGACACATAGTCCACAGCAACTAATATAGATTGATTTTTCAAATGAATTAAGAAATAGACTCATAAAGTCAATATTCCAAACATCAAATAGTTCTTTTTATAGAATTGGGATAAGGGACATCTGTTGACACTTAAAAAAGACAAGATTCTCATTGGTCCGAACGATGTCTAAACTTGTTGACATTTACAAAAGACAAGGGACAGACGAGCTGAAGACCAGTTTTCACCCACCTCCAAGGGACAAGGAAGCGGTTTGGACTCCACTGATCCAGCAAGCAGAACAGTGAAACCCGGATTGTTTCTAAACAGACCTCAGCAGGTCTAAGATGCTAGCATTTAGCATTACATTAGCCCAAGGAGATAGCCTCGTTTGAGAGGCTAGCATCATCCAGAGCATCGCCAGGAAGCTAACTGATAGCTTCACCAAAAAGCCTCTTTTCGGACCTCGCCAAGAGTTACCTCTAGCTCCGCTATGAGCTTCAAAGCGGGCAGCTCCGTTGTCAACCTTTGACCAATCAAAATCTCCTGATGAGATCGGATTCAATTTAATCAAATCCAATCGGGATTCAAATGTGGCAGGTGATTGCCGCAATCTCTTGACTCTCTTGAAACGAGTAAGAGGATCAAGGAGAATCTCCCAACGATATGGAAAGGATCAAAACAAATCAGAAAGATCAACCGACTTGCCCATTTTCTAGCTCCGCAGAAGCTATCCTAGCCTCGCAGCAAGGCTACTTTCCAGATTTAAACAGATTCGGTTCAATCTGTTTCCATATCTTCAAGGGGACGATTATACCCTTGCTCTCCCTATAAATAGCCCATCAAGGGTACAAGGAAAAAAGGACACATACACGAAGACAGAAGGAGAGGAATCAAGGAGAGACGCATCCATACGGGAGGACTCCACAAGCAGAGGCTTCTTCACAAGGCACCGCGCGTTCTCAAATTCAGAGACCTTTTTGAGAATTGCTTTCTCTAATCAGGGTGTTGATACCCTAACGTCGTCCTTCTTCTCAAGGAATCTCCGGAACCAGACGAGAAGGAATTCCTAATTGAAGGCGATTTTGAGAAGCAGCAAGAGGGTTCTACCAACCTTCTGTTCTCTGATTCCCAGAACCAGGCGAGAAGGGAATCTCATCGCTCGCATCGTCAAAGGGACAAAGTGGTCGCGCGCTGACCAGACTCCTATCGGCACATTTTCCCAGAATCTCTGAGGAGATCTACTTGTAATCTTTTGAGAATACTTGTAATTTAGCTCCTCAAACTTTTATTTGTAAGTTTTCCCCCTTTGCAAACATAATGGAAAACAAGATGGCGACTCCGCTGGGGATTGTATTCTCCTCTGCTGAGAATCAAGTGTCGCAATGCGACGAACAGACCTTCGGGTCTATCTCTGAATTCAGAAAAGCCGGTGCAGCCAGATCTTCTCTGGCTAAATCTTCAAGCAAAGTCTCTGCGGAGACGGAAAAGGTTCTCTGCAAACCTGCCGCAGTTCTCTGGCGCAATAAGGAAACATGCCCGCAGCCCAGATCCTGCACTTTTGAGAACCTGGTTATCCAGATCGATCAAGGAAGATTTGAAGAAGTCCTCTCTGGGGTGGCCTGACGCTTCGAGCACGGAAGCACAGGAAGGTCTTCATGGCCAAGGTTTCAAATCAGAAACCAGAGGCAGAATCTTGCCAACACCCCACAGCCCCGCTTGTGGCTAATCAGGTTCCTTGCGAACCTAGGCGTCCCCTGTCAAGGCTGATATGGAAGCCTAAACAGGAGTCTTCAACCAAAGCTCCCGGAGTAGTCATGCCGAGACTGCGCCTCTCCCGCGAAGAAAAGGGTAAGATGCCCATCTGCCCTGACGATGCTGCCAGCCATGAAGTCACGACGGCAATCATACCGTCATCAAAGGCAGCGAAGCCTCATGTCAGCCTCGCTCGTACAAGCGAAGCTATTGTACCACAACGAACTCACTGGGTTCGCGGCCGCAAGGCTAGGGCCGCAGTGTTATCTGAGGTCGATCCCCTTCGCAGCAGAATAGCGGGCAAAGCACCACAGCGTGCTCCGCTCCCCAATTCATCAGGCACTAAGCTCGCACCTGTCGGCGAAGCTAGCGCCAAAGTACTATTCAGTACTAATCCCTTCTGCAGGGATAAGAAGAACGGAGCATCATCCCTTGTACGCTCCAAAAAGGCCTCTCTACGGGGTTGTTCAGGCTCTGTTGAGCCTAACCTTCGACAATTCTTGACGAACAAGCGGGAATTGGAGTCTCTCCAAACCACTTCCCCGTGTTGTCAAAGAGGATGCCGACTTGTGACAATCCATTCAGCCCATTGTCGGCAATATCCAATCAAGGTGGCACCTCCGCACCGTCAATCGGTGTTTGACCGGTTATCCGCACATGCCATAAAGAAACATCATGAAAGGAGCGCTTCGCGAGGCCTAGCCTTCGCGTCCGTCAACATGACCGGAAGAGGACGAGAGCGACACAGGAAGGTCATACATCTGATGATACCCCTTTCGGCTCCCCAGATCCAGATTATAGCCCGGGCTTAGGTGAAGTCTTGGTGCGCGAAGAAGGTGTTTTCTGAAACACAGATCCAGGGTAGCGATACCCTATAATTATGAGCAGCCTTCTTCCTCAAAGGCCCTAATCTCGCCACAGTCCAGACGATCACCCCAATCATCTGATGGAGAAGATAAAGACAGCGGGTATGCCTCTTCAGCAACAGTCAGTTCTATACGGACGGACAAAGCATCGGTTAATATGGCCGATAACGCCAATGACGACCTTCGTCGGCGTTTGGAAGCTCAGGAGCAGACCTCTAGAACTCAGCAAGAGGCCCTGGACAATATTCAACAGATGCTCGCTCAGCTCCTCAGCAACCGGAATGATGATACCGGGAGCAATCATGATGAGGAGGGACACCTCAGCAACGATCCGCCCAAGACGGAGAAATCTAAGGGAGGCTCTTCCCTGGATGCCGAAGTCCTTAAAGGCCTTCAAGCTCAAATCGCATCCCTAGCACAGAGGGATGAATTAAAGAAGGTAGGGGCAGTCCGTCCTTATCCGCTGGAGTGGGATTCGGTGCCATATCCGCCAAAGTTCAAACCACCAACGTTGCACACGTATGATGGTAAGAGCTCGCCCAATCAGCACATCTACTATTTCCGGTCCCAGACCGGTAATGTTCTAAACAACGACGCCATCATGGCTAGGTTGTTCATCGGCACCTTGAAAGGGGTGGCATTCGACTGGTTCCGAAGCCTTCCTCAGGACTCTATCAATTCCTGGGTCGACCTGGAAACTCGGTTCCTCTCTCGCTTCTATGAGGATGACACCGAAGTGACCATGGACAAGCTCCTTTCCACTGTGCAGAGGAAAGGCGAATCTGTCCGTGAATACATTGAGCGGTTCAGAAATCTATCTCTGATGTGCCCAGCAGGGATGCCATTACCCATGCACTTACAGACATGCATGCACAACTTCTTGGATCAAGTAGAAGTCCGCATGGGGGCTGTCAAAGCCCATACTTGGAAGGAATTGGTCGAACAAGCTGAGATAGCCGAGAAATCGGCTAAGAAGTTCGAGCCATCCGCCCCTAGGAGCAAATGGGGCACGAACAACAAAGGGCGTAGCGATCTCCCGCAGTCTTCCCAAGCTAAAGGGAAGGAGATTATGTCCGTCGAGCTGACCGGGGACATGCAGTCAAAGGCCAAGAAGAGCGGCGTCAACAGCCAAGAGCCCAAGTTTCCTCCGAAGCAGTACTCCTTCAGAGATGACCAGGTGGTCACGATATTCCATCTGCTCCACAAAGGGAACAAAATGAAGCTACCGGACGCTCGCCGTCCCAATGAGATAGGGCGTACAAACGACCCTAAATACTGCCTCTACCACAGGATGATCCACCATCCTACTGACAAGTGCTATGTTCTCAAGGATAGAATTCAAGCCTTGGTCGACGCCGGAGTCCTCACATTGAAGACGGAACAGAAGAAAGTCACTGCCAATATGGTGACTCTTGAGTTCGGCACTGCTCAGAAGGTCACAATTCCCGACGGGACCTATCCAGCCCCCACACCGCGGTTGGAAGTCAAGCATTCTTCAACCATAGCTAAAGTTGACAAGGGTCTCGTCCCCTTGACATTGGAGACAGGGGAAGTTATGTGGATACACCCTGACCTCGTCCGAGACGTACAGCGGACGTCGAAGGACTCCAGCAAAAAGGGCAAGTCCTGCAATGTTATCTCTGTCCTGCCAGATGATGGTAATCTTACTTCGGCTTCCCTCAGCGATTCAGAAGAAGAGAAGCATGCCTGTACAACGCAGGCAGATGCACCTCAACAGACAGGCACCCGGTCTGGAAGATCATACTTAAAGCAGTATGACAAGTCTACTGACGAGATACAACAGCAAACGACGTCAGTACCAATGCCGGCATCCCCTCCAGTCCTGACCAAAGGGAAGGAGAAGCCTAAGGAAGTGCGGTTCGACCATGTGTTGAAGAAACCGCCAGGCCAAAGGTTAGCCACGCCCTTTCGCTTTGATATATTGGCCCACTTAGCCAATATCCGGCTCGTATCACAATACACGAGCTCCTTCGTCTCTCTAAAGAGACAAGAGAGGCACTCAGAGATGCGCTGGCCGACTCGGAGTCCTTTCTGACATGCATGCCTGAGGTTCCTGATGATGAGATGCAGCCTTCCTGCTCAGAGTGCCATCACGCACAGTCCAAAGTGCCTGCTATTACCTTTACGGCGGAAGATATGCTTCTCAAAGACAACAAGCATGATCGACCTCTGTACTATACCGGATATATCGGTTCAACATGCATTGAAAGAGTACAAGTCGATCCGGGGTCTGCACTCAGCATCATCCCCAAAAGGTTCCTCTATTTTCTCGGCATACCATTGTACAGGTTGTCCGCAACCACCACTACAATATATGGTTTCAACGCCGGGAGCAGCCATCCGCTTGGAAAGATTCGGCTCCGCTGCAGAATCGGAAGCCTGAAGTCAGAGGTGACATGCTATGTCATCGACGCTGACACATCATACAACCTGTTACTGGGACGACCATGGATCCATGCCAACTGGATCGTTCCTTCCACTCTCCATCAGTGCTTCAAATATGTTGAAGATGATGCGACAGTACGAACTGTCTTCGCTGAAAAGCAACCCTTCAAGGGGGTGGAAAACTACTTCACCGACGCCCTCTTGTATCAAGAGGCCGACCGAACGCCTGCACAACCATTGCCAGACTATGATGAAAGTGGCAATGAGGCGGATTCGGAATCCGAAACGGGCATGCCAGCCATTCTGATTGGCGAGCCAATTGTAGCATGCTTTAATGATCCCCGATGTAAGATCCCTCCTGAGGAGGAAGGCGAATGGATAATTAATGATAATATTTCTTTTGATTATCCTGCGAGCATCGAGTCGATTAAATCCATGATGGATGGCTCTCTTCATATGCCGTACATGAGCCGAGTGTGGCTAGCACACTGTGGAAGCCGTAGAAGGGGCCACGCTGGTAGTCCCTCCGTCCAAGCAAGGTCAGGCGCCGATAATCTTCGGCAGAGCCCGGCCAGGGAGATTCTCAACTATAGACTCAAGCTCAGAGTCGGATGCTCCACAGTTCTTTCATTACGCACCATCAGCGCGCCATATTATGAAGAAGATGGGTTACAACCTGAAGCAGGGAGCGGGCCTAAACTTCGGAAAAGGAAGACGCAGCTTGATGCGTAATTCCATCCCAAGAGGGAAACCTGCAAATTACTATGATAGTACACGCAGGGGGTTGGGTTATGTTACACCCACATCGTCAGTAACGGTTCAGGTCAAAGACGACGAACCAATTTCATCACAGTCGGGTTCATCTGCCGAGTGGGACTCTGACATCAGCATAGGAGGAATGTTCAACGGCCTCACTGTGAATATGACTTCAGGCAGTCAATTGGAACCTGCGGACGCTGCTGATGAGGAACCTTGGGCCCAGCAATTAAGTCTCCAATGGGAAAAGCGGTTCGAGCTGCGCGAGCCACCTACGGAAGACAAGGTGATCCAGGTTAACTTGGGTAGTCAAGATCACCCCAAGCCTATTTTCATAAGTGAAAGCTTATCACTCATCGAAAAGGAAGAATTGATAATGCTCGTGAAAGAGTATATAGATGTCTTCGCCTGGAGCTATGAAGACATGCCCGGACTTGATCCACAGGTCGCTATGCACCGTCTAAACATCAAGCCCGACGTTAGGCCAGTCAAGCAGCAACAACGTCGGTTCCGCCCAAACATCATGGAGGCTATTGAAGCCGAAGTTCATAAGCTCAATGCTTGTGGCTTCATCCGGGAGGAACAACATCCAGATTGGGTGGCTAACATAGTCCCCGTCCTCAAGAAGAATGGGAAAATACGAATCTGCATCGACTACCGTGATCTCAATACGGCCTGTCCCAAAGATGAATTCCCACTGCCGATCACCGATGTCATGATCGACAACACATGCGGATTCGAGAGGATGTCTTTTATGGACGGCTTCTCAGGGTATAACCAGATCAAGATGTATCCTGATGACGAGAAGCATACTTCTTTCCGAACGCCATTGGGGGTATACTGCTACACTGTAATGCCCTTCGGACAGAAGAACGCCGGAGCAACCTACCAGCGGGCGATGAGCATGATCTTCCGCGACCATCTCCGAAAGACGGTGGAATGCTATGTTGACGACATTGCCGTCAAAAGCCGCAGCAAAAATGAACATCTTCGTGATCTGAAAACGATGTTCGACATAATGCAGGCTCATCAGCTGAAAATGAACCCGACGAAATCCTTCTTGGGAGTGTCCAGCGGCAAATTCCTTGGGTTCATTGTCACATCAAAAGGGATCCATCTGGACCCAGACAAAGTCAAAGCCATACAGGACATGCATCCACCGAGGAACCTCAAAGAGCTCCGAGGCTTGCAAGGCAGATTAGCCTACATCAGAAGATTCATAGTAAATCTTTCTGGCCGTTGCCAGCCCTTTACCCGTCTCATGAAAAAGGGTACTGCCTTCATATGGGACCAAGCTTGTCAAGAAGCTTATGAAGACATTAAGAGGTATCTCACAAAACCTCCGGTCTTAGTGGCCCCTACATCAGGGAAACCATTCTTGCTTTATGTAAAAGCTCTGGATTATTCCCTCGGCGCCCTCCTCGCGCAAAAGGACGACAATGGCCATGAGCAGGCCATTTATTATCTGAGCAGGACTCTCATAGGAGCGGAATCTCGCTACAATCCTATTGAGAAAGAGTGTTTAGCTCTCGTCTTCGCTGTCCAGAAGACGCGACATTATTTGGTTGGCCAAACCATACATGTCATCTCCAGGGTGAACCCTTTACGTCTTCTCATGACGAAGCCAGGGTCGCTGAATTCAAGGTTGGCTAAATGGGCACTCCTGTTGTCTCAATACGACATGACCTTTACTCCTCAGAAGGCAGTTAAAGGCCAGGCCCTTGCAGAGTTCTTAGCTGCTCACCCAGTTCCAGAACATTCAAAACTTCACGAAGACATCCCTGATGAAGTCTTCGAGTCTAATGCAACCTCAGCAGAGGAAGTGTGGCAGATGTTCTTCGACGGAGCATCGCGGATGGGCCCCAAAGGGAAAATTATTGCCGGGGGTGGGGGTTGTGTTCATCTCCCATAGGATCATATCCTTCCCAGAGCATTCTCCTTGACAGAATCATGCTCTAATAATGTAGCGGAATACAATGCTCTGCTCATCGGTCTCCAGCTCGCCCATGGAATGGGGGTACGCTACCTTGAAGCTTATGGCGATTCAAAGCTGATCATTAGCCAGGTAAAAGGCGAATATGAAGTCCGCCATGAGGACTTGGTGCCTTATTATCATACAGCCATCGAATTGGCTAGCTTATTTGAAGGCTTCTACATCGGGCATGTGTCCCGATCTCAAAATACCAAGGCGGATGCTCTCGCTGCATTAGCGACAACGCTAGCCTTACCGGCCGACACCGAGTATCACCTCACAGTCGCAACCCGGCATCTCGTATGCTCCAAGCATATGCTAAAGATTCAAGAGGTCCATAATATCTCTGTGGGTCTTGAGCCGAGGATTGTGTTGGCCCAAAGGCCATTATCCCAGTTATTTTGATGATAACAAAACATATTTAGTTATGTATTTAACATGTTTTATTTCAGAATATTTCAGGTTATTTAACAGGTTGTTTTTGACGGCTCCGCTAAAAGACTCACAAGTTTGGACGCCGCTAAAATGAAGATTCCCAAGCTACGCACAACTAGGATGCTTTGGGATCAAGATGATGAAGTGAAGATCAAGACAAGATCAAAACGACAAAGAAAAACAAAATTTGTAATTGTATTTTTATTTTAGACATTTTGTCAAAACTAGATATTAGAAGTAGAGCTATGGGATCATCACACACACACATTTTAGTTAGGCTTCAAAAAGATTTTTCAATTCCATTTCTAACTTAGTTTTTAAAAGAGAACATATTTGAAAATACGCGTTTTAGAAAAACAATAGTTTTTTGGAAAAACATTTTCATTGAAAAACAAGTTTGTGTTCAAAAGAATTTTATCAAACTACTTTTAACATGTTTGAAGTATGACACATGCTTATACTTCATGTTTTTACAAGTTCCAAAATCTTACCCAAAACCCAAAACCAAAACCAAGATTTTCTGGTTCTGGAAGTTCTGTTTTTTCAGAACTTACAGTGACCGGTCGACCGGCCCGGTCGACCGATGTGCACAATACTGTGCACGTCTATATCAGTCGACCGACCCGGTCGACCGAAGTTCATTTACGTTTACGGGTTTTCGGTCGACCGGACCGGTCGACCGATGAGCCCCAACGGTCATATTTTTGACCGTTGGCGGTCGACCGACCCGGTCGACCGGACTCTGTCAAAAGTTCTGACAGGTCCAACAGCTAGTTTTTCTGACTGTTTTTCTTTTTGGGATTTGTCTCCAACGAGTTTTTGAGGCTGTTTTTGACCCCTATAAATAGAGGGTCACCTCATATTGATTAGACAACTATTGCAAAATATTTCATAAGAGTTTTACAAAGATTTTCAAAGCTTTCCTTCATAAAAGATTTTCCAAAGCCTAAATTTCCAACACCCAACTTGTGGCCTACTCTCTACCTTCTCTCTAGATTTTGCACACCACAATCCCAAGCTTTACATCTACATATTTGGTTCTAGGATTGTGCAAGTGAGCTTTTGTAAAGTGATCAAGTGTGATCACTCATTTCTTCTTGGAGTGAAGTTGTAGAGGCATCGGCCTCAAGGGAGCTAGTGAGCTTCGGGTGGTGTTGCGGCATCACAAGTGTAAGGGACAAGTGTGTCCTTGTATTGGCGATCCGGTGGGATCAACGATAGTAGTGCAAATCCTTCAAGTGTGAAGGCGGGGACGTAGAGCGTGGCTCGAACCTCGAAAACACATCCTTGCGTTTGCGTTTGATCAATTTTCTCTAACTCTACTTCTTTCAATTCTTGCACCTAATTGTTGTATTTATTGCAAGTCTTTATTTGTGCTATTTGTGTGTGAAAGTTTTAATTCCGCAAAATTGCCATAATTCATATAGCCATCACCTATTCACCCCCCCTCTAGGTGATTTCAATTGGTAACAGAGCCTAACCCTACAACTTAGGTCTAACCACCTTAGGGAGATCCATATTTGGCTATATACATTTTGTTGCATTTTTACTTGCTTGTGCATTCATGGCATCCATGGACTTTTCTAGCATTAAATCCCCACCAAATTCGATGGCTTGAACTTTCCCATTTGGAAAGTCAAGATGAACTTGTTCTTGAAATCCTTAGGTGTTAGGGTAGCTAGGGCCATTACCAAAGACTTCATTGAACCAACTAGTGATGAGAGCACATGGTCCGAGGATACTTCCAAAGACTATGAGGCTAATGCTAGGGCACAATATGCATTAACCCAAGCCCTAAATGAAGATGACCTTGCACGCTTAATAAATTATAAATCCGCATTTGAGGTTTGGAACATACTCATTGTGACTCATGAGGGAACGTCTCAAGTCAAGAGAGCCAAAGTTGACTTGCTACGTTCTCAATATGAGAATTCTATATGTTTGATAATGAGAGCATTGATGACATGCTCACCCGTTTTACAAAAATAACTAATGCTCTTTCTTCCTTAGGCGACAAGATTGATAATGATCAAAAGATAAGGAAGGTGATTAGAGCTCTTCCCAAAGCTTGGGAAGTCAAGGCGACCACTCTCAAGGAACTCAACGACAAAGAGGAGATGGACTTCTCCGGCTTCATCGGAAATCTCAAAACACATGAGATGGAGATGAAAGTTAGAGAAGAAAGGGAGGCACCAAAGAAGAAGACCATTGCCTTCAAAGCCGCTCCTACCATACACGAAGAGGATGACTCATCGGAGGATTGCGATGAGGATTTCGCCATGCTCATCCGGAAGGTGGGCAAGATGTTCTACAAGAAAGGACGGCAAAGTAACTTCCGAAGAGGGAAGCCTCAAGGAAGGTACGAGAAGAAAAGAGATGAACCCGGTCCTTGCTTTCATTGCAAGAAGATCGGTCACCTAATTGCCGATTGCCCCGCTCTACAAGCAACCACATCCAAGAATGGGCAAAGAAAGAAGAAAGCGTTGGCCGCTACATGGGATGACACGGAGTCAGAATCCGAAGAGGAGCACGACGCCGCTAACATGTGCTTCATGGCACAAGGAGACGACACTTCTAAGGTAACATTTGATAACACCCTTGATGATGATGATCTCACTATGGATGAACTTGCACACTTCTTTGAGGAATTACAACATAGATATGAGATTTCGCAATCTCATAATAAAAAGTTAAAAAGGGAAAATGAGTCCTTGAAAGATAAACTTAATATTATTGAAAAGGAGAAAAATAATTTGTCTAATTCTTTTGAGAAAATAAAAGTGATTTTGCAAATTATAAATTAGCTTGTAAAGGGAAAACCCCCATTGCATCATGTAGTAAAAATGATTTTGATGAGATGCAAAAACGGGTTGAAGTATTAGACTCAACTCTTAAACAATGTGCTTTTGATTTAAAGAAATTTGTTTCTAAGTTTCCTAAGGGAGTAACCCAAGGGAAACATACACACCATGCTCATGCACACCATACACATGCACGGAAACATGTACACCCACACAAGCATGCATACTTGTATGGTAATAATAATAATGGTAGAATTTATATTTGCACACATTGTGGCCGCAAAGGCCATTTAGAAAAGTTTTGCTATGCTAAGAACAATGTTAAAAATAAATTTGTTTGGGTTCGCCCCGGATCTAACCCCAAAGGACCCACTAAGATTTGGGTACCAAAAGAGCCACCGATTTCAAATGAAACAGGTATAGGTGGATCTACATCCTCCAAGACTTAGGGGAAACGGTGCCCGGGTGGTGGATGCAACAAAACTTAAAGAACACATCAAGATTGCATCGCTATCGTGGAGGCACCTAATTTTGGAGATTGCCCGTAAATTGGTAACATCTCCATTTAAGAGTTTTTAATTTTGTATATACAATTGTTATAGGATTGCTAGTTTAGTTTTATACTTCATTGATACATGATTAGTATAAACTTGCAACTCTAACATGATTGTATATGCCATGTTCAATTTTGATTTTTTTTTGACATGTATACATATGTATAGAATTGATAGTTTGCTTTTGTATTCTATTGATATATGCTTGTATAGAACTACCTTTCTATCATGATGTATATGTGCCTTGTGTTAACTTTTATATCTTTGTTTCATGCCTTGTTCATCACATGTCCACATGTATAGTTTAGTATTTGTGATTATATACTTATATGCATATACACATTATTTTCATAAATAAAAATTAAACATTTGTAAATTTTCTTATTTAAGCAAATACCTTAAAGTTGGCAATTGCGCACCTCAACTCATTCAAGAGGAATCAAGAGGATGAAGTTCAGAACCCGTCACTGGGTATTCGGCTTCAACATCTTTAAAATCTTTGTTAAATATGAAAATAAAATTAAAATTGGATTGCTTGTATTTTGATGTTTGTAAAGACTTAATGAAGATTTAAAAACTGTTGGTGTGTTCCTATATGCTTAATATATAATACCTGTTTTAGATTACAAAATTACTTAAAATTTTTTTTTTTGGGCTATTTGCTGTTAGCTGTTTTTCAGGCAAAGCCGGTCGACCGACCCCTAAATCTCCGGTCGACCGACTCTGCCTGAGAGAAAATTTTTATTTTTTTTCTGTGCTACCGGTCGACCGACCATAATTCCGGTCGACCGATGCTGGCCTGCTGTGGTCTCGGGATATTTCGGTCGACTGACCCGGTCGACCGATATCATTTACAGAGGTCTCGGTTGCATTCGGTCGACCGGACCGGTCGACCGATCGTCGCGTTTTTGCCCAAATCTGCTATATATTTTCATTTTTCTCTCTCTCTCTCTCTCATTTCACTCAGCGACCGGAAGAACCCCCATTTTTCCCCAAAATTTGATTTCTCTCCAATCCTTCAACCAAATCCAAATCCTTTTAAAACCCATCTCAAATCCTTCATTCTCCCTCCAGATCTTCGATTTCAGCACCTCTCATCCGCAGGATCTGAAGAATTTCAGGATTTTTCAGTTAGGGTTTTGGATTCTCAATCAAGGTAAAAATCGAATTTTTATTGTGAATCTTCACTTCTAGCTTAGATATCTCTATTCCTTTGTCACTATTTTAGGTTGCTTAGCTTCTAGATCGTGCCATAATCTTGATTTCACCTAAAAATCAAATTTTTATTCATCATGCCTAAGAGATCTCGAACTGAGAAGGGGAAGGGTATTGCCCAACCCTCATCTCAGGGTCCTAGACCCGTACGGCCCTTTAGAAATGATCTAGCTGAAGATAGATACTCCCACTTCTCCACTAGAAATATCAATTCAGGGAGATTTGTTACCATTCAGGATTTTGAACACCTAGATATCCCTCAAATCCTGCAAAATAATAATCTAGTTGAATTCTTGACCATTAAGGAACAAGTATACACTTCCCTGTTCCTTACTTCTATGCCAACTATGAATTTGATGGTAACCGGATCACATCTAGAGTTCTAGGTAGGGAAATCGACCTCTCTATCGGTCGGTTTGCTAGGATTCTGCATCTCTCCACTGGCGGAGCAGATGTGTATTCTCATGATTTACATGACTTTGAATTTCCTGAGGGTGAGTCTTCACTCACCGCCTCTACTCTGATCCACGGGAATGACAATCCCGGGTGGTTAGAAATGAGGTAGTGAGTAAGTACACACTTCAATCTCAAGTCCTTGCCAAGATTATCTTTTACAACATTGTCCCCAAACATGGTGAGTATAGCCATGCTAGGGGTTGTGTCCCTTTGATCATCTATTGTCTTCTTAAAGGCATTAAGGTGAATTTTCCTAGAGTCATAGCTTATCATATGGGCTCTGATCAGATCCGTACTGCGGGTAGAAGTTTGCCCTACGGCATGCTTATTACCCATCTTCTTCGAGCTCTTGACTTTGATCTTTCTGCCGAAACTCCTTCAAGCCCCCTGACAAACATCAATGGAGTTGTCCTGAAGATGATGGAAGCGCAGCTGCGTAGACACGCCCCTGTGCAACCACATCTTCCTCCTGCTGGTCCTGGCTCATCATCTGCACTAGGATCTTCTTCTGCTTCAGCTCCTGTCTTTTCTCCAGAGGTTCTGGCACTTCTCTCTTCGGAGGTCCGCACTCAGATCGAGGCGCATCAGGCCTGGGTTCGTGCGGAGATGGATGCTCGTGACGTTCAGGAAGCTGCTTTTCGGGCAGAGGTCAGGAACGACATGTCATACTTTGCTGACTCCATGAGATTCGTGGATGTCCAGTTTCAGGCTCTCTTTGCACAGTTTTCCATGACCGTTCCTGATCGTACTGCGACTGCTTGTCGTCTTCCGTCTACCGGTCCTCCATTCCCTCCCAGAGCTCGTGCTTCAGTTCCACCACCGCGGACCAGAGTCGATGGCATTGACCCAGATGAGGTCATTTCTTCAGGCGAAGACGCTGGTGACGAAGAGCAGAGGAAGCTGGAGATGATGATGAGTGACCTCCCCTTTTGATGATGTCAAAAAGGGGGAGAGTTATTTTGAGAGAGTTATCTTGAGAGAGATATTTGTGATATTTTGTGTTGTAGTACTTTATGTGTTTTGATATTTGTGTGTTTTGGACATGTAGTATTTGTGTTATGGTCATGCAGTATTTATTTGTGTTTTGGACATGTATTTGGATTTCTACATGTATGCTTTGTGGACGTATTTCTTTATATGTATCCATGTTCTATCTTGATATATGACATAAGTATTTGTCCTATGTTATGAGTACTTGTTGACATGGAAATATGTGTTTATCATTTTTATATACTATGCCCACATACGATTTTTGTCATTTATGATATGCTTGTGTTGAGGGGGAGCTTCATTTGAAGTCTCTACCCAAAATATTTTGTGATAACTACATATGTTTTGCCATCATCAAAAAGGGGGAGATTGTTGGCCCAAAGGCCATTATCCCAGTTATTTTGATGATAACAAAACATATTTAGTTATGTATTTAACATGTTTTATTTCAGAATATTTCAGGTTATTTAACAGGTTATTTTTGACGGCTCCGCTAAAAGACTCACAAGTTTGGACGCCGCTAAAATGAAGATTCCCAAGCTACGCACAACTAGGATGCTTTGGGATCAAGATGATGAAGTGAAGATCAAGACAAGATCAAAACGACAAAGAAAAACAAAATTTGTAATTGTATTTTTATTTTAGACATTTTGTCAAAACTAGATATTAGAAGTAGAGCTATGGGATCATCACACACACACATTTTAGTTAGGCTTCAAAAAGATTTTTCAATTCCATTTCTAACTTAGTTTTTAAAAGAGAACATATTTGAAAATACGCGTTTTAGAAAAACAATAGTTTTTGGAAAAACATTTTCATTGAAAAACAAGTTTGTGTTCAAAAGAATTTTATCAAACTACTTTTAACATGTTTGAAGTATGACACATGCTTATACTTCATGTTTTTACAAGTTCCAAAATCTTACCCAAAACCCAAAACCAAAACCAAGATTTTCTGGTTCTGGAAGTTCTGTTTTTTCAGAACTTACAGTGACCGGTCGACCGGCCCGGTCGACCGATGTGCACAATACTGTGCACGTCTATATCAGTCGACCGACCCGGTCGACCGAAGTTCATTTACGTTTACGGGAGTTTTCGGTCGACCGGACCGGTCGACCGATGAGCCCCAACGGTCATATTTTTGACCGTTGGCGGTCGACCGACCCGGTCGACCGGACTCTGTCAAAAGTTCTGACAGGTCCAACAGCTAGTTTTTCTGACTGTTTTTCTTTTTGGGATTTGTCTCCAACGAGTTTTTGAGGCTGTTTTTGACCCCTATAAATAGAGGGTCACCTCATATTGATTAGACAACTATTGCAAAATATTTCATAAGAGTTTTACAAAGATTTTCAAAGCTTTCCTTCATAAAAGATTTTCCAAAGCCTAAATTTCCAACACCCAACTTGTGGCCTACTCTCTACCTTCTCTCTAGATTTTGCACACCACAATCCCAAGCTTTACATCTACATATTTGGTTCTAGGATTGTGCAAGTGAGCTTTTGTAAAGTGATCAAGTGTGATCACTCATTTCTTCTTGGAGTGAAGTTGTAGAGGCATCGGCCTCAAGGGAGCTAGTGAGCTTCGAGTGGTGTTGCGGCATCACAAGTGTAAGGGACAAGTGTGTCCTTGTATTGGCGATCCGGTGGGATCAACGATAGTAGTGCAAATCCTTCAAGTGTGAAGGCGGGGACGTAGAGCGTGGCTCGAACCTCGGAAACACATCCTTGCGTTTGCGTTTGATCAATTTTCTCTAACTCTACTCCTTTCAATTCTTGCACCTTAATTGTTGTATTTATTGCAAGTCTTTATTTGTGCTATTTGTGTGTGAAAGTTTTAATTCCGCAAAATTGCCATAATTCATATAGCCATCACCTATTCACCCCCCCTCTAGGTGATTTCAGATTTGCGCTTCCCTCTCATTGACTACGCTCTGCACGGTCTGCTTCCAGACGATCCCAAAGAAGCGGCGTCCATCAGACGAAGGTCGCTCCGTTTCTACTATGATCCCACTTTGAAGACACTCTACCGTCGTTCATATGACGGTGTCCTCCTCCGTTGTCTCTCTCATTCAGAGGCACAGGAAGTGCTTAAAGAAGCACATGATGGCATTTGCGGAGCTCACCAGCCGGGTCCAAAGCTTAAAGACAGGCTGCACAGACTTGGGTACTACTGGCCGACCATGATGGCCGATGCCACCCAATATGCACGAAGGTGTAAGGCGTGCCAGGTCCATGCAGACTTCATACACCAACCTTCGGAGTTGCTCCACCCTACTGTTGCTTCATGGCCATTTGAAGCATGGGGAGTCGATGTCGTAGGGCCAATCAGTCCCTCTTCGGCAAGAGGTCACCGGTTTATCCTGGCAATAACCGATTACTTCTCAAAATGGGCGGAGGCCACACCGTTGGCCGAAGTTAAAACCTCCAATCTGGTTAGCTTCATCAAACACCATGTCATCCATCGATTTGGTGTACCCAGACGGATCATCCATGACAATGGTCCCCAGTTCGTAAGCCAAGGGTTCTATCGGTTCTGCGATAAATACCGAATTCAGAATGTGGCTTCAACCGCCTACAATCCTGCCGCCAACGGCTTGGCAGAGGCATTTAACAAGACAATCATCAAGCTGCTCAAGAAGTTTGTCTCCTCGAACAAGTGAGATTGGGACGAAAAGCTCGGTGAATGCCTTTGGGCCTACCGGACTACGGTTCGGACACCGACAGGCAATACGCCTTTCTCCCTGGTATATGGGTGCGAAGCGGTCATCCCATTGGAAATCCAGGTGCCATCATTGCGGGTAGCCCTGACTACTAAGATGACATCAGAAGACAATGATCGCTTGCGTCTTCAAGAGCTCGAAGCCCTGGACGAGAAGCGGCTGCAAGCTCAGCAACACATCGAGCTATATCAGGCTCGGATGTCAAAAGCCTTCAATAAGAAGGTCAAGCAGAGAGTCTTCCACAAAGGAGACCTAGTCTTAGCCGTCAGACGACCGATGATTATGACGCACAAGACCAAAGGCAAATTTCAGCCTAAATGGGAAGGACCGTTTGTGATAGAGACAGTCTATTCAAACGGAGCATACCGCCTTACAACTGCAGACGGCGACCTCCTCATGATGCCGATCAATGGCAAGTTCTTAAAGAAGTACTATCCTTAATCAAGGATCTTCCCCTCGATCAAGTTAACATTACACCTCTGATCGAGATCCGCGCGTCCGAAATGCGCACAAAGAGAGCCTCTCTCTTTCCCCAAGCATATCAAACCTGTTGATAGCTGGGGGTTTGCTTAAAATCCCAAGGGACCTGCTCCCACTTGATTCCCTCTCCAGAATCACCTACCAATTCTCATCCATAGAATGGTAGGACCACATATATTCCGCTGTTATGTTAACATTAAACCTATGACAGCAATCCCCTCGTTTCTCCCCGAGATAATGAGACCTCCAAAATCACCTACCAATTCTCATCCATAGAATGGTAGGACCACATATATCTCGCTGTTACGTTAACATTAAACCTATGACAGTGATTCCCTCATTTCTCCTCGTGAAAATGAGACTTTTCCCAAACTCCATTGTTATTTTGAACTTAGCGGCATCTCAATTGGTTACGTCATCGCGACCTCTGAACCAGCAGACAGCTAAGTCTCAATCTTGAGCCCTGTTGACATTTACAAAAGACAGGTCTCGATACTTATTGACATTTACAAAAGATAAGTATCACCTATTTTGAGCTTGTTGACATTTACAAAAGACAAGTCTCAATCCCGAGTCCTGTTGACATTTACAAAAGACAGGTCTCGATACTTATTGACATTTACAAAAGATAAGTATCACCTATTTTGAAGCTTGGTGGCTTCTCAACCAGTTATGTCATTGCGACCTCTGAACTGACAGATAGCCAAGCTTCATCTACCATTAAACTTAGCGGCGTCTCAATTGGTTACGTCATCGCGACCTCTGAACCAGCAGACAGCTAAGTCTCAATCCCGAGTCCTGTTGACATTTACAAAAGACAGGTCTCGATACTCGTTGACATTTACAAAAGACGAGTATCACTCATTGTTGAGCTTGGTGGCTTCTCAACCAGTTATGTCATTGCGACCTCTGAACTGACAGATAGCCAAGTTTCATCCACCATTGAACTTAGCGGCGCCTCAATTGGTTATGTCATTGCGACCTCTGAACCAGCAGACAGCTAAGTCTCAATCTCGATGCTTGCTGACATTTACAAAAGGCAAGTATCTCCCCTTTTAGCCCCGCAATGGGCTAACCTCGAGACTGGCAACATCTCAATTGGTTATGTCATCGCGACCTCTAAACCAACAGACAGCCATGCCTCATTATCCAAACAAACAAAGACGACAAAAGAATGAATTTTTATTAAATTCCAAAAGGGATGGGATACAGGGAGGAGCCTATAGGCGTACATGATAAGATCGGATCCGATCTCCGAGCGAAGCTAGCCTCGTCCTCCTGTCATCAGCAGCCTGGGCCAGCGCCTGTGATCTTAGCTCAGCCTCATCGAAGTCCACCGCTTGAGCCAGACGAGCCTCGACCTCCGCCAAAGTCGCCCTCTGTGACGACTTCTGCCGCGCCAGTTCCTCACTCCGAGCCCTGAGCTGCTCAAGCCGCGCAGCCTCTTCACGACGCATCTGTGTAGCCTTGGATAAGAGGAGATTTGCCTTCCGGATCATCTCTTCAGCCCTCTTAACCTTATCTTCAGCATCAAGAAGAGCACTGTTGGAAGCGTCAATTGCACTCCCAACCTCTGCCTCCTCTGTCTCCAAGGACCTCAAGTCAGAGGAGATAGCCTCAGCAGCCTCTTGAGCGGCGAGCTGAGCCTCGCGCCTCTGGGCGACAAGACGTGTGAGCCGTTCATCAGCCAAAGAAGCTGCGTCGGAACGATGGAAATGGCGCCATTCCTCCACGTCCTTCTCAAGGTCATCTACCAGGAGCTCTAAAGCAGCAGCTTGATGGTACCCCTCAAAGTCCCGGATACACTCAATGCCACGGGAGAGGACCATCTTCAGCTTCAAGAACGGCACAGGCGAGCCCTTCAAGACGAGACCGATAGTCTGCTCCAAGCTGTTATAGAAGCTGTCGACCAGATTACCGATGAAGTCATTCTCAGCTTCATCAACCCTTGAGACAACCTCGGAGCAGTTTACCATCCCAGTCGACACCGCCGCAGAAGAAGAAGCGGGAACATCGACAGCAGCAGGGCAAGCCAAAGGCGACCTCGGCGGAGTCCTCAGCGACACCAGCACGCCAGCCACCGTGGAGGAAGGACTGGCAACCACCTCCTGAGCAACAGGCTCAACCACCAGCGTTGGAGAGGTAGGGCTCACAATCACCCTCAATGCCGTATTCGGCAAAACAGTCTGCACCTCACTCGTTGATGTAACTGGAAGTGAGGATACCTCTGGGACTGTCGCCCCTTCAGCCTCTCGCCCTTCAGCTGACGTGGGCTGATAAGAAGGCAGGTCGCCATACAGCGCATCCAACACAGCAGCGTCTGCCCGGTCGAAGCGCTCATATCGCCCCTTGACCCTTCAGGGAAACCCGCCGCTTCTTTCGAAGCTGATGCACCTTGGGGACGAATACCTGTAATAAAACCAAGGTCAAAAAGGAGACGCAGCAAACAGGCGAGGACCAAGAGATCTTAGTCTTACCGAAGGCCGATGTCACCTCGTCAGCCGCATCAGAATCCAGGGGTCCCATCGGAAAGTTCTTACCAGACTCAACGCGGATAGCCGGCCCGTTCGCCGATTCCTCCGCAGACCACCCGATAGAGCTGGAGGCCATAGGACTTCCTTTGGAGGTCCCAACACCCGACGGGCCAATGTCGGCCGCATCACCTCCAGATTCCTCCGAGCGAGCAAAGGAACCAGCTGCAGTTCCATAAGTGAACAGGGGATCATAGTGTTCCCCTTGCTCCCCATGCTCCTCAGCTCCTGCAACAAAAAGCAAATGATGAGTTATTTAAAGTGCGCTGAAGGCATATTATATGGAGGCCAATCTTACCAGTAGTCGGTTCAGCAACCGACGGCTCAGCCACTAATGGAGCAGCAGAAGGAGGCGCAGCAGAAGGCTCACCCTCTACCACGATGATAGGAGTCTGGCGACGGGGTCTCTTCGCCGACGACTTCCTACGGGATCCACTCCCACGCTTCCTTTTGAAGTGGACATCAGAGTCCTCTTCCTCCACTTCCTCCACATGTTGTGAGGGAGCTGTCCCCACTACACCAGATCCGGCTTCACGAGCATCAGCTTCATGGGCATCAACCCTCATCCCCGCCTCGAAGCAAGGGCTCCCCGCATCAGAAGCCCCGCTGTCATCTACAGCGATGAACTCCTCTATGCCAGGAATACGGACCCGTTTGCCCTCCATCCTATCGGAAGCCTTCTGCCTCATCCGATGAGAAATTAACTTCACACCCGAACGGTTGGCATTAAACCTAGCAGGTGTGGAGTTCGAAGCCGCATACCATTGGCAGAAACACAGGGTCGTCCAAAGGCCGGGATCCCTCAGCGGCGTGCGTAGCCACGCCCCAGTGCCATCCGCGGTAAAGAACCGCCAAGCACGAGCCCCATCAATGAGGCTCCCCATGAAAGCCAGGTCCGGATTGGGGTTGCCCACATACAACTGGTCATACCCAAATTGGCGGGCAAACCGGCTCGGGACGTAGGGCTCCAGGTAGCAGGTATCCCCACTCCTGTACAGCAAATGCGAGGGCCGGATACAGACCAGCCACTCGAAAACACCCTGACTCATGGGAGACCGACCTGATTCCACATCACGGAATTCCTCGTTGTATCCTGCACCCCGCAGGCGAGGAAAACAACGGAACAGGCTATAAGCGTCATAACGACGCACTAACTTACGGGCCTCGGCCACATAAGTTTTCTGCCACGAACGGCCTTCAAAGCGACGGAGAAGCGCCGTTTGAACACCCTGCGGAGGGTCTTCCCCAGCTCCAATCAAACTGGGACAGTGCAAGGCAAACCACGCCATCAAGTAGGTGTACGGTAAACCTACCCTAGGATTGGGTCCGTCACAAGGCAGGACGGCACCCTTCCCCCGCCTTGACGCCATTGGCCTGCAGAAAGCCTCCGTCAGTGCACGAAGGCCCCTCTGAATACAACACACCATAGCCGGGAGAAGACCCAGACGGTGGCCATGAACCAAGCGAACGGCAGGCAGCAGCACAGTCGGATGGACGATGTCACCCGAAGAAGAAGGCACGACACATTTCTTTAACCAGATGGTTAAGAAGCCGGCCAGCAACGCCTTCCGAGACATAGGCCGACGGGCCTGATGATGAAAGCTCCGAAGAACGTCACCCTTCCCGAGAGGACCATCTTCTTCTGCCACGACGATGTCCTTTTCAGCATGCACCTCCATCCTTGCCAAGATGTCTCCTTCAGCAACTCCGCAATGAGCTGCCTCAGGCGCACTAGTCATATCCGGGAACAAGTAGTTCCCCCAGTTCTTCAAGCTCTTCGAGCTACCCTTGCCACCAGTGTGGATGCTGGAGCAAATGTGCAAATGGCACATCAATTCCCGATATGTCTCGAGCAGAGCAGGCTCCTGCTTTTCCAGAATAGCCAACTCCGCCTCACAGGGAAAGTACTCCTCGTATGGAAGAGACCCGAAGGGCAAAGCAGAGATCTCCCGCATCTCATGCAGGGCCATGCCCAACTCACCAACTGGGGTGAAGAAAGTCCCCGAGGCCGGGCAATACAACTCAAGGATGGCGTAGAAGCACGCCACCTTCAGCTCGATGCCGTAGCAGGTCGCCCTGACAGCCTCATGGAGGTTTAACCTCTCTAAGTCCCCCTCAAAATGGGTGAGGATATAGTTGGTCAACTCCGCCCACCACGATCTAGGAGGGTGGACCCAACCAGGAGTCCTGAAATCGGTGGCGGGGTAGTTCCCGTCAACTTCGCAGAACTGAGTGCCAAAGGTCGGCGCCGCAGCTGGGTTCTCTCCTACTGGAAGGTCCCGCGATACCTTCCCAGGGTATAGTCCCATTATGCTACGAGGAGGGCCAGCCCTCGAATAGCCGGACTGGAATGTCAACCTCCCGACACTTACAGACTCGGCATTTAGGCTCACGCCCCACGCCATCTTCCGAGCCTGAGTCGCGCTCGCAAAGGAAGACAAAGCAAAATGCCGCTTAGCGGACGGGAGATAGAATCTCTCGCCGTCCAACTGGAAGATCCACTGGCCTTCACCGGCCTGTAGCTGGCGATCGGGATCTGGTGCAGCATCCCCGAACATGAAGTCAGGCTTTCTGTAAGCCTGACGGTCGATATCTTCAAATGGAGCCGTAGTCAAGATGCTCCGCATGGCCTGCGGACCACCGCCCTGAATGAGCGTATCCCGTACAAGGGAGCTCGGCTCGCTGAACAATGAAGCCTGCCCATAGAACTGCAAGCTGATGCTTCCGCCTGCTCGACTGGCTAGACCGAACAGACTGTTCTGGAGGCCGGAGGCGTAATGAACTGCAAAAACAGAAATGAGCTATGATTAGTTCACCAATCAAGTGGATGCGAAAACTTAAAAATTCACTAAGGCATAGCCTCGCCCAGCAAGCAGGGCCTGCAAGGCGATAGCTTTGAAAAAGCTTCACTTCATGGATAAGACTGCATCTTTGCAGAAAATATCCAAAGCGCCAGCTTCGCTTAAAGCAGGAAGTGGTATAGCCCTAAGGGCTGACGTCATCAAAGGGGCATTATGGTCAAAAGTCATCATGACTGAGAGGACTTATTCAAGTCCTTTTCCTCAAACAGTACGGAGATGGCCCAAGTTATGGCTTCGTGCGAAAGCCCAAAGAAGAACTGTTCAGTTCTTACTTCCCTGGTGCAAGCAAAATAGGGAAGTTGAAGGGAAACGAGTTCCCTGATAAGGACAGATCATATTTGATCGTCCTAATAGCCGAGTATCGGCTCCAAAAGATGGAGACCACTCTCTAATCAGACAGGAAAATTCCTTACCGGTGATCGGTCGCTCGATGACCGGAGGAGGAGCGCCCTCCGCCGCAGAAGTCGCCACTTCTTTCCCTGCTCGTCTTTTGGGCGCCATCAAAGAAATGTAAGGGTTCTCAAAGAACTCTGAAGCAAAGAAGGAAGAAGAAGGAGAGGAAGAGATAGAAATTTCTCTGAAAAAGGAGATCTTTTCCTGCTCAGCCCGATCGGGCTTTTATAGGCCAATCAGCGCCTGAAACGAGGCCTCGAAAAGGGCGTATGCCGCCGTTTCGAATTAATTCGAAACGCCGCCCAAAGCGCCTTCCCGAGAAGCGCTGCTTCGATTCCGCTAAGGGTTAACTTCGCCCTGGCTTAAAGTGCGGACTTCGCACAATCCTTCAAGAACTTAGCCGAAAGGCTTACTTTAGCCCTCTAAAAAGGCGCTGACATGCCAGTCTCGCGAAGATTACTCAAAGAAAGGACTATGTCCTTAACTCCGCATGCAGTTTAGCCCCGCTATGGCCAAATTCTCAGTGAAAATAAACAAAAATCAGATGATCAGACGATGAACTTTCATTGATTCAAAAGCAAGGGTACATTGATATTACATCAAGTTGTGTTTCATACAAACACATTCAGTTGCCCAACAAGATCATTTGAGGCATACAAGAGGTTTTATCTGCTCCCAGGCCAGACCAACGGGACAGGAAGGGCCTTCCTCCTGCATAAGGCTGTAATCAGTGGTGCCACAAGGACACGGTCATTTTTCTCCACAAAATGGCAGGTCTTGCCAGGCCATTTTTTGTTGAAGCCTGGCAATAAAAACCTATCGCCGCCAACACGTCAGATCACCTATAATGGGAACTAGTTTTGATGCCACGGATCTGACGGGTGTGAGGCCCACTCCCCTGAAGTGGATCGTCTCCGACGAAGGCCACCAAAGTTGAAAGTCGGCAACGATGTCAGTGATCTCACTGATCACCTCCGAAGAAGCGGCGACCAGCCTCACCTCAGAACGAATCATCTCGGATAAGAGGCTACCAACAGCCCCTGGGACGCGCATTCGCTGCCCCGAATTGTTCCTCCTGCTTAAAAGTAAAGCTTCAACCGGGGAAGCATAAGGCAATTTTATGGCTTCTTCCATCAAGTTACCAGACTGGCAAGCATAGCTCGCTGCAAGGCAAATTGGAGCAAGTTAGCAGTCAAGTACAGAAAGAGCTGCAAAAATACTAAGTCAGATTCTTCGGCGGCAAAGTAATCCAACTTCAGTCAAAGCAGAGGATAAGCCTCGCCTGCACGGCAACCATGGGCTGGTTCAGCAAACGCCAAGTCCTAGCCTCGCCTATACGGCAAAGTCAGACTGATCTTGTGAGAAACAGTCTCAACATTCACCAATATGGCAAGACTGGCTCAACTATTGAAGAAGCCAAGTCCCAAGTCCTGCCTGCGCAGCGGACTTAACAAGCAATGATCTTTCACTGATCAAGCCAAGATGGTAGCTTCACAGAAAGCTATGATGAGATCCTTCTCTGCAGCAGCCAATTGCAAGATGAAGAACAAGGGAAGTTAATCCCTAAAGCGAGCTGCCAAAGCTAAATCAAGGGAGATGAGTTCCTTAAAAGCAGTGAAGTCTTCGAATGATCAAGACTTACTGGTCCTTGGCCGGTTAGACAACCAGAGTGGGTTTTCCCACTAATTCAGAGATCTGAGTATCTCTCACAACCAAGAGAAGAGAAGAAGAAAGGCAAGGCATTTCTCTTCAGAGGACCTCAAGTGTCCTATTTATAGGCCCCATGGCCTGAGCACTCTCACCTCAAGCGTGGAAGCACGAGCGCATTCAAGGCATTTATTGCGCCCTGATGGAAGGGACGGTTTTCCCTTGGAACCGTGCAAAGGGAGAAAACGTCTCCCTCATAAAAGGCACTTATGACGCCTTGAATAAAGGGAATATCCTTCCTTGGAAACGTGCAAATCGGAGAACATCTCTCTCGATTGGCGCAAAGAAGGAATGATCCTCCTCGTAACCGCCCCACGGCAGTTGGTTTTGAAAAGGCAACAGGAGTTCCAAAGCGAACTTATTTCTTGGAAGCCCAGGCGCGGAACTACCCCGACGCGAAGCTACTCGCGAACCAGTGCAATTCTTCGGCGAATTCATCCCAAAGCAGGATTGAAGGCGAAGCTGAACTCAACCATCATGGCGACGTTCATACTCCACACCACCATCACAACGGTTCAAAGTATTTCGAAGTCTGAGCTATTGCAGACTTTCGAAAACTTTGAAGGGGGTCTTGTTGACACTTAAAAAAGACAAGATTCTCATTGGTCCGAACGATGTCTAAACTTGTTGACATTTACAAAAGACAAGGGACAGACGAGCTGAAGACCAGTTTTCACCCACCTCCAAGGGACAAGGAAGCGGTTTGGACTCCACTGATCCAGCAAGCAGAACAGTGAAACCCGGATTGTTTCTAAACAGACCTCAGCAGGTCTAAGATGCTAGCATTTAGCATTACATTAGCCCAAGGAGATAGCCTCGTTTGAGAGGCTAGCATCATCCAGAGCATCGCCAGGAAGCTAACTGATAGCTTCGCCAAAAAGCCTCTTTTCGGACCTCGCCAAGAGTTACCTCTAGCTCCGCTATGAGCTTCAAAGCGGGCAGCTCCGTTGTCAACCTTTGACCAATCAAAATCTCCTGATGAGATCGGATTCAATTTAATCAAATCCAATCGGGATTCAAATGTGGCAGGTGATTGCCGCAATCTCTTGACTCTCTTGAAACGAGTAAGAGGATCAAGGAGAATCTCCCAACGATATGGAAAGGATCAAAACAAATCAGAAAGATCAACCGACTTGCCCATTTTCTAGCTCCGCAGAAGCTATCCTAGCCTCGCAGCAAGGCTACTTTCCAGATTTAAACAGATTCGGTTCAATCTGTTTCCATATCTTCAAGGGGACGATTATACCCTTGCTCTCCCTATAAATAGCCCATCAAGGGTACAAGGAAAAAAGGACACATACACGAAGACAGAAGGAGAGGAATCAGGAGAGACGCATCCATACGGGAGGACTCCACAAGCAGAGGCTTCTTCACAAGGCACCGCGCGTTCTCAAATTCAGAGACCTTTTAGAGAATTGCTTTCTCTAATCAGGGTGTTGATACCCTAACGTCGTCCTTCTTCTCAAGGAATCTCCGGAACCAGGCGAGAAGGAATTCCTAATTGAAAGCGATTTTGAGAAGCAGCAAGAGGGTTCTACCAACCTTCTGTTCTCTGATTCCCAGAACCAGGCGAGAAGGGAATCTCATCGCTCGCATCGTCAAAGGGACAAAGTGGTCGCGCGCTGACCAGACTCCTATCGGCACATTTTCCCAGAATCTCTGAGGAGATCTACTTGTAATCTTTTGAGAATACTTGTAATTTAGCTCCTCAAACTTTTATTTGTAAGTTTTCCCCCTTTGCAAACATAATGGAAAACAACATCATGTCCGCTTAGAGATCCTCCCTACCATTTAGCATCTATGGCACGTCTTGCAAAACTCAAAGGCATCTTTGAACAAAGTGGGCCAATAGAACCCATATTGTAGCACTTTTTCAGCAGTTATGCGGGGACCAAAGTGTCCACCACATGCAAGCTAGTGCAAAAAGACAGAACACTCTTAATCTCCTCATCGAGAATGCATCTCCTAATAATTTGGTCAGAACAATACTTAAAAAGATATGGTTCCTCCCAGAAGAAATACCGGACTTGAGATAAGAATCGGTAAGCATCTTGTTTAGACCAATGAGATGGAATTTAGTTCGTGACTAAGTAGTTTACTATGTCATCGAACCAAGGTTCCCTAAAGGGAACCAAGAGTTATTCATCGAGAAAGTTGTCATTGATAGGTAATTCATTGCATGGTGAGTTTGGGATGCGCGAGAGATTATCAGCAATGATATTTTCTACGCCTTTCTTATCTCGAATCTCAAGATCGAATTCTTGAAGGAACAAGATCCAACGAATTAGTTGGGGCTTAATATCTTTCTTTGCCATAAGGTATCTTAGAGTAGAATGATCGATGAAAATGGTAATTTTGGACCCAAGTAGATAAGGACGAAATTTTTTAATGCAAATACTATAGCCAAGAATACATTCTCGGTTGTAGTGTTGTTCAATTGTGCATCAATGAGAGTCCTACTTGAGTAGTAAATCACGTGCTGCTTCAATGCATTGTTTTAAGACAGCGCTTATAGCAAAATCCGAAGAATCACACATGATTTCAAACAGTTTTGACTAATCCGGTGCAGAGATGATTGGTACAGAAATAAGCTCATTTTTTAGCTTCTCTCAAGTATTAAGACATCCACTATCGAATGTAAAAGACACATCCTTAACTAAAGGTTAGTTAAGAGTCAAGCAATTTTGCTAAAGTCCTTAATGAACCTATGATAAAAACTATCGTGTCCTAAAAAGAATCGAATATCTTTAATACATTTTGATACCGGAAGCTTAGCTATAACCCCAATCTTGGCTTTATCCACTTCAATTCCATTTTTAAAAATTTCATGACCCAAGACAATTCGATGTCTTATCATGAAGTGGCATTTCTCTCAATTTATTGTTATATTTTTTTCGGCACAATGTTGGAGGATGAGTTCAAGATCGTGAAGACATTGATCGAATGAATCTCCATAAATGGAGAAATCATCCATGAATATTTCTAAAAATTGTTCCACTATATCAGAGAAAAGACTCAACATGCAACATTGAAATGTTGCTTGGGCATTGCACAAGCTGAATGCATTCTACGATAAGCAAATGTCTCAAATAGACATGTGAACATGGTTTTTTCTTGGTCCTTCAGAGTAATGAGAATCTGATTATATCCTGAGTAACCATCCAAGAAATAGTAATACTCATGGGCAGCCAAACGTTCAAGCATTTGGTCAATGAAGGGAAGCGAAAAATAGCCTTACGAGTTGCTGCATTTAGTTTCCTATAGTCGATGTAAACTTGAATCTTCATGGGAAGTCGAGTTTGGACTAACTCTTTGTTTTTGATTTCCACCACGGTGAAACCGAATTTTTTCGGAACCGTGTGGACAGGACTGGCCCATTGGCTATCAGAAAAAAAGATAGATTATCCTATTGTCTTAGAGTTTCAAGATTTCAGTATGAACAACCTCTTGCATTATAGAGTTTAACCTACGCCGCGGGTCTCTTTTTGGTGTCACTTCTTCATTAACATAAATGCGATGTTGAATTATGACTAGACTCAATCCCTTTATGTTGGTCATAGTGTAACCAATGGCTTCCTTATGTCTCTTAAGAATTATTTTAAGATTCTTTTCTTTCCAGTCAGTCAAATTGGATGCAATTATGATGGGAAAGGTCTCTTCACCTAGATAGACGCACTTGAGATGCACAGGTAATGCTTTCAACTCTAAGGAAAGGGAAGGTTCAATGGAAGGAAGAGTCAAGTTTATGGGCTCCACATTTGGTGAAATAGAGTTTGAAGCCCAATTCACAGCGGACTCGACAATCTGATCAAGGTTAAAGGCTTTAGACTCTAACTCAAAGTCACAATTAGTTTCTAGTTCCAATTCTTCTCTATGTTCGCTTATCAAGTTTTCAATGAGGTTGACTTCAAATGTTTGATTCTCAGCATCATGGGGTTGCTTTCCTAGGTTGAAGACATTTACTTATCTAGTCATGTTACTAGTCATGTCTCCAAAGGTTAACCTCATAGATCCATTCCTACAGTTGATAATAGCATCAGCAGTAGCAAAATATGGGTTCCCTAGGATAACAGAGTTTGAGCCCTAGGTTAGACATAGGTTGTGTCTCCATAACTATGAAATCAACAGGAGATAAACTTCCAGACCCGGATAAGGACGTCATTAATTTTCCCCTTGGGAACTTTCACTGACCGGTCAACCAATTGGATGGTGACTCGGGTTGGACTAAAATCGCCTAACTCGAGTTGTTAATAAACTCAGAAAGGAAGCAAGTTGATACTTGCTTCCAAGTCAAGAAGGGCACGACTAATCTTGGCTTGTCCTATAGTGCAGGCAATGGTGGGACAACCAGGATCCTTATACTTGACAGGGATCGGACCTGACAATAGCTCACTAATGTTAGTGGCTAAGAAGACTTTCTTGGGTACATTAGTCTTTCTCTTCTTAGTGCATATTTCCTTAAGAAATCTTGCATAAGATGGGACTTACTAGATGGCATCAAGAAGTGGCACATTTACCTTCACTTAATTGAAGATCTCAATTATCTTATCCATGTATGGATTCTACTTGTTGTTCTTCAACTATTTGAAAATGGTATTATAGGCTTGTGCACTTGACTGGCTGATTTGTGTATTCAGACTCATCAGATTTAGATGGATTGAAACTAGATGAAGTGGATGCTTGTGTGTTGTTGTACTGAATGGGATTGGGTGATATAAACACTTGATTATTAACTTTCTTTCCCGACCTCAATGGATGAACAACATTACATTAATTAAACTGTTGATCCTTAGCCAAATAAACTTGGTTAGAATCTCTTAGGTTTATTAATGGTTGACTGGGCAAAATACCCTTGGGCCTCTTACTTTGTGAATTAGCTAGTTGACTCATTTGAACTTCTAACCTTGTTATGGCTTGTGTGTTGTTGTTCTACATTGTTTATATGAGGGACTCTTGGTTCCTTGTGTAAATCACCTAGAGGGGGGGTGAATAGGTGATAATGCTAATCTACAAACTAAATGCGCTAAATGCGGAAGCTTAAACAATTAATTGCAACACACTTAGTACAACCAACAAGAGCAGCCGAATTCCCCGTGAAGGGCTCTGGACTAACTCCTCTTGATTCCCCTAGATATGGGTTGAGGTGCTATATGAAGCTCTTGTGGTTAAGTACAAGTGAGGCACACACACAAACAAGCCAAGCATATAAGGATGAACAATATGAAATAATGCAAGGCACAAATGCAAGCAATAAGATATGAATGAATGAATGATGCTTTGCACAAATAAAGAGAGAGAGTTTAGAGACAAGTGGATCAAACGCAAACACAAAGATATGTTCCGAGGTTCGAGCCCCTAGCTCTACGTCCCCACCTTCACCGAGAAGGATTTCTAATCCACTATAGGAGTACCGAACTCCTCTCTCAACCTTACAATGCCACCGAGGCAATACAACCACAATCCACCTCTACCGAAGAGGGATAAGGCCCGTAGCCAACAACCAAACTCAATCACCTCTACCGAAGAGGGATACAAACCAATACCACTCCGATCAACCTCTACCAAAGAGGGATACACAAATACAAGGAGGGTTTACAACTTGGAGGCTCAATAACCTCAAACAATTTCTTTTTCCACAAAACAATGATCCTAATAGAATAGGATAGATGATATAGCTCAAGTGGAAAAACTAGGTGTTTGGAAAACAAAAACTCAAAGAAAACACTTGGGAAAACTCTTGGTAAATGATAGAATTGAAGAACAAAACAAATCTCCCAAATTTCTATTTTCTTTGATTTTCCCAAACCCTAAAACACAAAAACCAATTTGGAAGTTTAAAGCCCAAAAACACTTTTGAAAACTTGTTTTAAACACTGGAGAAACTCTGGAATTTTTTTTGTCAAAAGTCTTATCAAAATCCCCAAGAGATGGGGTATTCATAGCCCAAACAGAAAACTAGCTGTTAGGCTGATCTGGCAGCCTGACAGGCTTGCGGTCGACCGGCCGGTCGACCGCCAACGGTCATAAATATGACCGTTGGGGCAATCCGGTCGACCGCCCGACCGACCGCTCAGATACAGAGAGCAGACTTCCTGCTCCGGTCGACCGCTCGGTCGACCGCCCAGATACAGAGAGCAAGGCTCTCTGATCCGGTCGGCCGACCGGCCGACCGGCCCACTGTGCCAGCAGACGTGCACAGGTCTGTGCACGTCGGTCGACCGCCCGGTCGACCGGTATGGCCTGTCAGCACAGTTCTGGGTCAGAAACTGGGTCAGAAAAACAGTTAAATATATTTCTAAAAATTCTTTTATCTCTTGTAAAAAATCTCCAAAAATAGTTTTATCATTTTGCATTGATAAATAAACATGTGATAAAAAGTTTAGCTCAAATATCAAGCATATGAAACTATTTTTGTGTTTTAACATTTTTACCAAAAATTAAAACTTGTATTTTATCAAACTTGAATTTTTCACTACATGAATAGGATAGTCAAAATAAGTTTGTTTAAAAGTTAAGCATGCATGTATAGAAAGAATACATCTACTATACATAAACCAATTAAACTTGTTTTGATCAACTATTCATGAAAACAAATATCAAAACCAAAACGTGAATGTGTATTGTGCACTTGAGCATATCAACTATTCTTATCTTTACACATGGATCTAAAACACACTAAACTAAACTAGGATACCTAAGTCTTCTTGATGATCTTCCATCTTCAAGTCGACTCGATCCAAACTCCGTGATCCAACGAGCATGGCTAAGTGTGATCTTGATACTCGGGCTCTTGAATCACCATGTGAAGGCTTCCAAACTCCTCTTTTTGAAGCAATCACCAACTAATATCTTGTTACATGATCTGAAACTAAAATCACAAGATTATTAGTAAACATAACTACATGAGTTAATCATCATCAAAACTAGAGAGGAAGGCCTCCGGGCCAACAATCTCCCCCTTTTTGATGATGACAAAACTCATGGAGTTATATATGCATGGATTAAAGTTAAGCTTCAAAGAAGCTCCCCCTTAACTCATGCATAAAACAAATAAACAATAAATATGCAATGAATGACAATGCATAAACAATAAAAGGCTCTAGATACCCAATGAAATGTTCAAAAACAGAACTTGCTCTAGATACCAATTAAAATTAAGCTAAATTAAACTTAATATATGCAAAACATAAATATGCATATATGAAACTCAATCAATCAAACTCAAAATCTTTCTCCCCCTTTTTGTCAATCATCAACAAAGGGGTAAAAACCAAAACAAAACAAACTCTTCTGCCCCTTTTTAATACAAAGAAACAATCATCAATAAGGGGTAAATAAAGACAATGTTCTCCCTCTTTTTGTCTAAAAAACAAAAAAACAAAACCAAATAGGGGTGACAATCAATTAAGATATCAATTGAAAATATGTCAAAGTAGCATCACCAATTGAAAGTAAACATAGATCAATAAAATAAATGGTATATACTATATACATTCATGAAGAGGAAGATGTGAAGCTTCCCTACATAGATACATTACATGAAAGAGGGATGACAAGCCCTAATTCACATAACATACACTATGCAATGCATAAGAGGAGATGTGAAGCTCCCCCTACACACGTGTACCACATAAAGAAGAGATTGTCAAGCTCTTCAATACAAGATACACTCATCATGAATCTATATGTAGAAGAGATGTTAAGCGCTCCTTGCATATATACAATATAAATCAAAACTTTTGTATTTAATTTTTTTAAAACAAAATTTTGAGATACCAAATTTTAAAACATTCAAACAAACATCTTGATATTAAAAAGAGTATTTTTCTTTTTAAGTATATGATATCAATTTAAAATTTTTATTTTCTATCATAAAGCTAGGGAGTGGAGATGCAAATACCAAATGTAAATATGAAAATTGAATTTTCTCCCCCTTTATGAAATACCAACAAAAACAATGCGTAGGCTTGAAATGAGATACCAATTGAAAAGCAATTGAAAACTAATCAATTGAAACAAAATTGAAGCTCAAGCTTAGCATAAACACAAACATATATATATATATATATATATATATATATATATATATATATATATATATGTATGTATGTATGTATGAAAAATAGATACCAATTGAAATTGATATTCTTGGAATTGAAGGCATACATACATACAAACATATATTGGGTATACAAGAAAGGTCAAAATTGATACCAATTGAAAGAATCCAATGATACCAATTGAAACAACAATGGTATCAAATGTATATCTCATATAACTACCACCCAATCATGCACAAGTTTAAAAAATATTCACTATAAAGCATACATGAGGCATGGTCTCCCAACCAACCGCCCTTGGAAGGTAGGGGTTTTCAAAAAAAATAGATTTGAAAATAAGCTTTGTTTGAAAAACTCTACCAAAATGAAGAATATCGCAACTAGTTAAATGGAAAATTTGTTAACTAGTACGAAATCCTTCAAGCAAGAAATAAAACAAAAATATTTTTCATGAAACATGAAATCCACATGATAATCAACACTCTAAGCCAATTAAGCATAAATATAACTCATGAAAAAAAACACATGAGTAAACAATAAATGTGAGTGTACAAATACAATGTGAAGATCATAATCATGAAAGATGGACAATAAGCTCAATATTCCTTGAAACAAGAAAACATGAAAATCATCAAAACTATTTAATCTTCAAGGTATATGTATGTCCTATACAAACTAAAGTATACATACATATCCAAACACAACGAGTCCACAAAGATATAAGCATGAAGGCACGTGGCTCAAAAGATGTATATGTATAACAATAATTTGGATAAAATGGACATATACATGAAGTTAAACATATAAACATAAAACAAATTCAAGAATAGGAATACAAGTTTAAAATGCATGGATCATCAAAACTAGACTATACTAGCACATCTAATGGGAACAAATAAGCATTCAAGCACAAGCATATATAGATTTATTTGTGTCACACTATATGTACAAATATATACCTAGTCTTAATGAAAACTAACATCTAAACATGTAATCAAATCATTAGGCATAAAATAAGATGTAAATCAACATGAAAAACATAAACATGATTATTATGTAAATTCACATGTTATTAAACCTATGATAAACATGATAGCTAAACAAATGGTGAGAACACTAAAATAATAGTCCATATTAAACATGGGTGTCTCAAAAGGTTATACATGCATGTCAAGGTTCTAATAAACATAGCATTGACATAATAATCTATAAACAATAAAACATGCTATAAATAATGAACATGAAAAGCATGTAAATAAAAATTAGGAGTTAGGAATCGTTACCAAAACCTAGAAGACAACTTTTCTTGTCTCCAAAACATGGTGGTCCTCTTCACCAAACTTCCCTTCAAAGTGATGCATCCAAATAGTAATCTTTAGGCACGGAACGCATCCACTCTAAGGTACCACTACTCTCACGTCATGCGAGAGCCCACACCTACATCAAACACACGAGGGGTGGTCTTTGGTACCCACAACTTTTTGGGTCCATGGGGGTTAGTACTTTCTCTAACCCAAACAAAATTATTTGCTAAATTTGAAACATGTATTCTATCATAGCAAAATTTAGCAATGTGACCCTTACGTCCACAATGTGTACAAGTGTACACATGAGCATACATGTGATGGGTGTGTCTGTGTGGAGCATGTGTATGCCGTGGAGTGTGTGCATGAATAGATGGAACTTGTTTCTTTCGAAACAAAGTTTCCAAACGTGTATGGCCCACAACACATTGGCTCAAAGTGGAGCCCAAACAATCAACACTCTTCTTAAGTTAGGATATATCATGTTCAATTAAAGAAGAAGTGTCGCATGCAATAGGTGAAGTGTGTGATACTACCCTAGCATGGCAAACATGTGAAGAAATATCATTTTTCAAAGATTTATTTTTATTTAAACAAATTTCTAATTCTTTTGAAATGAAGTCAATTTCTCTTTTCAAAGAATCATTTTCTCTTAAAACAAATTCAATTTTTGAAGACAAAACATCATTATTTTTCAAAACATTATCACAATCATTTCTATTTTTCAAAATCTTATTTTATTTAAGTGCAAGTTCTAATTGAGATCTCAATGAATCCCTTTCATTATAGACCTCAACCTTCTCTTGCAAAATATTGTTAAGTCTAGAATGTAAACTTTTATTTTCTTTTTCAATTCCTAGACTTTTCTTTTTCAAAATTTTATATTTTTCTATTTTTTCACAAACAATGGATAGTTCTTCATTTAAAGTTTGGGCATCAACATAATCATCACATGAAGAACTAGCACTATCATTATCTAGTTGAGATTCCGATTGTACCTCAAGGGAGTCATTCCCTTGGATCATGAAGCTTTGAGAGTCGGATTCTCCACTAGTCTCCTCCTCTTGTTGGATTGGCATTTGAAACTCGGAGGTGGTGGTGGTTGTCAACTTGTTCCATACTTCAAAGGCGGAATCAAGATTAGAAACAAGCAAAAGATGTTCTCTTAAAAGCGTACTTCTAATGGCCTCAAGGGCTTGTGCATTGGCCCCTATATGCTTGCTATCACTAAGGTAGGATTCCTTGGTAATGGCAAGGTGAACCTTATATCCTAGGGTTTGTAGGTAGATGGACATCTTAGTCTTCCAAACAATGATATTGGAAGGGTCAAACATAGGTGGGGTCATGAAGTCCATGGGTCCAAACTATATGTGTGCAAGCAAACAATTGTGCAAATGCAAATGGTAGATTAGCAAACCAGGATCTCACTCCTAGGATGTTAAGCCTAAAGTATCAGGAGCGTAGGCTCTGATACCAATTGTAAATCACCTAGAGGGGGGTGAATAGGTGATAATGCTAATCTATAAACTAAATGCGCTAAATGCGGAAGCTTAAACAATTAATTGCAACACACTTAGTACAACCAACAAGTGTAGCCGAATTCCCCGTGAAGGGCTCTGGACTAACTCCTTTTGATTCCCCTAGATATGGGTTGAGGTGCTATATGAAGCTCTTGTGGTTAAGTACAAGTGAGGCACACACACAAACAAGCCAAGCATATAAGGATGAACAATATGAAATAATGCAAGGCACAAATGCAAGCAATAAGATATGAATGAATGAATGATACTTTGCACAAATAAAGAGAGAGAGTTTAGAGACAAGTGGATCAAACGCAAACACAAAGATATGTTCCGAGGTTCGAGCCCCTAGCTCTACGTCCCCGCCTTCACCGAGAAGGATTTCTAATCCACTATAGGAGTACCGAACTCCTCTCTCAACCTTACAATGCCACCGAGGCAATACAACCACAATCCACCTCTACCGAAGAGAGATAAGGCCCGTAACCAACAACCAAACTCAATCACCTCTACCGAAGAGGGATACAAACTAATACCACTCCGATCAACCTCTACCAAAGAGGGATACACAAATACAAGGAGGGTTTACAACTTGGAGGCTCAACAACCTCAAACAATTTCTTTTTCCACAAAACAATGATCCTAATAGAATAGGATAGATGATATAGCTCAAGTGGAAAAACTAGGTGTTTGAAAAAAAACTCAAAGAAAACACTTGGGAAAACTCTTGGTAAATGATAGAATTGAAGAACAAAACAAATCTCCCAAATTTCTATTTTCTTTGATTTTCTCAAACCCTAAAACACAAAAACCAATTTGAAAGTTTAAAGCCCAAAAACACTTTTAAAAACTTGTTTTAAACACTGGAGAAACTCTGAAATTTTTCTTGTCAAAAGTCTTATCAAAATCCCCAAAGAGATGGGGTATTTATAGCCCAAACAGAAAACTAGCCGTTAGGCTGATCTGGCAGCCTGATAGGCTTGCGGTCGACGGCCAGTCGACCGCCAACGGTCATAAATATGACCGTTGGGGCAATCCGGTCGACCGCCCGGCCGACCGCCCTGATACAGAGAGCAGACTTCTCTGCTCCGGTCGGCCGCCCAGATACATAGAGCAAGGCTATCTGATCCGGTCGGCCGACCGGCCGACCGGCCCACTGTGCCAGCAGACGTGCACAGGTCTGTGCACGTCGGTCGACCGGCATGGCCTGCAGCACAGTTCTGGGTCAGAAACTGGGTCAGAAAAACAGTTCAATATATTTCTAAAAATTCTTTTATCTCTTGTAAAAAATCTCCAAAAATAGTTTTATCATTTTGCATTGATACATAAACATGTGATAAAAAGTTTAGCTCAAATATCAAGCATATGAAACTATTTTTGTGTTTTAACATTTTTACCAAAAACTAAAACTTGTATTTTATCAAACTTGAATTTTTCACTACATGAATAGGATAGTCAAAATAAGTTTGTTTAAAAGTTAAGCATGCATGTATAGAAAGAATACATCTACTATACATAAACCAATTAAACTTGTTTTGATCAACTATTCATGAAAACAAATATCAAAACCAAAACGTGTATGTGTATTGTGCACTTGAGCATATCAACTATTCTTATCTTTACACATGGATCTAAAACACACTAAACTAAATTAGGATACCTAAGTCTTCTTGATGATCTTCCATCTCCAAGTCGACTCGATCCAAACTCCGTGATCCAACGAGCATGGCTAAGTGTGATCTTGATGCTCGGGCTCTTGAATCACCATGTGAAGGCTTCCAAACTCCTCTTTTTGAAGCAATCACCAACTAATATCTTGTTACATGATCTGAAACTAAAATCACAAGATTAATAATAAACATAACTACATGAGTTAATCATCATCAAAACTAGAGAGGAAGGCCACCGGGCCAACACCTTGTATATCTTTCCATAGTCATCTCAAAGCCAATCATTCTCTTCTCAAGTGGAGGACTTTGGAAGGAAGATTGTTGAGCAATGTTAGGGAAGTTTTGTTGATAATTGGAAGAATTTGATTGATGATTGGAAGAATTGTAATGGTAATTTGAAATTTTAGGTTAATGATTCGAAGAACTGTGATTATAACTGGGATGTTGGAAGTGGTTTGACCTTAAGTGGTCATTGTTGTTTTGGCTCCATGAGAAATTAGGGTGATTTCTCCAGCTAGGATTGTATATTTGAGCATATGAATTGTTATGGGGCCTTAAAAATGCTGTATTCATGGGCTTGTGATACATCTGTTGAGTATTAAAAATTGGACACTCCTCAAAGATATGGTTCATGGCATGACAGTAAGTACAGCTCGGAGTTGGAAATTAATTTGGGCTGATTTGGTTGATTGGAACGCTCCTTGGTTTCTAGAGTTTTCATTCTTCTCATTAAGTTAGAAATTTTTGCCTCGACAGTTATGGATGATTCTATTGAATGGAGACCTCCTTTTGAAGAGATACAATTCGTGTTCCTAGATTTTTTGGGAGTAAGTTCCCATTGGTGGGTTTTCTCGACTGGGTTTTCTCGACTAGGTCCTCAAATAAATTTCACACTTAGTTTTCATCTTTTTGCAAGAATCCCCTTGGCACATGATTTCCAAGAGGGTTTTATTCTGGTGGTTTAAATTGTCATAGAGAATTTGACATTGTCACCACTTCTCTACGTCATGATGAGGACAATAAATAAGGAGCTCTTTAAAGCGTTCAAAGTACCTCCAAAACGGCTCACTAGGTTCTTACTTGAACTGTATGATTTTCTTCCTAATAAGAGCAGTGTTGTGAATTGAATAGAATTTCTTCAAGAAGACCTTGATAAAACCATCCCACGAAGTGATGGAACCGCTGCTAAACTGTATAGCCATTTCTTGACTAAGTCCATTAGAGAAAATGGGACGAATCTCAATCTAATAGCATCGTCTATGAGGTGAGAGATTTTCATCATAAGCATACCTGCTCAAATTCTCTTATAAAGAAATACGCATCTTCGAACTCTAATCCATGAAACTTAGGAGTATGTTGATGAATTGAGGCTTAAGCTCAAAATTATTATCACCAGTCGATGGAAGTTGGATGCAAGATGGAAGTGAGATTATCATGGGGTAGAACCTATCCTGCAAAGATGTTGGTTAAGCCATAACTGAATCTGGTTTTGATTCTACTTTAGGAGGTAAAGTGTTTCTAGGTAACCTAGACGAATTTGCGTCTCTTGACCACACTTGCATACACAAATACTATCACAAACAAGCTCAACAATCAGTCAAAAAGAAATAAGAAAAATTCAACCACATCTATTCTAAAGAGACTTGGACCTAGACAACTCCTAACTGATTAGATTGTCCATAGGAGGTATAATATAGAACCTGACCACACGCTAATCAGCCAGGTCGGGGTAAAATTGGTGGGAGGTATCCACGCAAAAAGCAACATGCCTAATTAAGCCAAACCACTAGCCTTCGAGATTTCACCTCTCAATCTCCGTCCTTTGACATTGATTTGACATGAGTCAAATTCTAACACCTTTCCCCTTAGGATAAGATTAGTCACGTATATTGCCTTTACATTGTCACCTTACCATACTTTTTAGCAAATAAATCCTATTAATAGTCTTCTTTTTCTTTGTTAAATGTAGGCCCAAGTGCTAAAAGAAAGAAAAGAAAAACAAAGCCCAATAGCCCACCAAATTCTGATTAATTCACAATAAATTTGAAATGAAGAAATCAGGGAAAAATCTTGGCATATAAGGAAGGTTGAGAAGAATCCTCCCTGAATTAAGATGAAGAAATTAAGGCAAAATCTTGGCATATAAGGAAGGTTGAGAGGAATCCTCCCTGAATCAAGCACAATTAAAGGCTGTTTTGTCAACTTTTGAAGCAAAAACAAGAAAATCAGAAGAAGATACGGGAAATACATCAGACCAGGAGATTCCACCAGTTGGGTGTGGCCACCTGGCCACACCAGGGCCGCGGAAACGCGGCCCTATCGCGTTTCCGCGGTTCTTTAGGCTTTGATTGGGGAACGTTTGCTCCCCCAATCTTCCTGGGATCTTCCCCTTTAGGTTTTTACCTATAAATACTGGTTTCAGCAAAGATAAAAGGGGCGAAGACTAGAATTAAGTTTTACACTTATTTTCTTAGGATTTAGGTTCTTTGTTAGCTAGAACAAGAGTTGTAATCTTGCTTTTTAATTTGTAGTCCAGTTCAAAATTTATGAGAGAGAGGACTGAAAGCTTATACTTGAAGATTGAAGTGACAGCAATACAAAAGTCGAGTCAATTTCTCTTTCACTTGCAGTACGGTATTGTTTGCATTATGTCTTTGTTTTCTTCTTCGTTTTCCATGGATAACTAAACATTTTTCTGGGCTTGCTATCGAACTCTCTTTTGCTTTTCTTCTCCCCTACTTTTAAAAGAAAAAAAGACCCGATTACTCATATGAATGCCTCACTTAAAAGCCTTTCTTTTTGAAAGTGTTATTGAAGGCACATGAGGATGGGCTTAGATAGTTGAATTCACAACTCTTTCATGAACATCTCTCGAATCATTTTTAATTCATTCTTACTTCTTCGCGCTTGATGTTTTAACATTCGATTCTACGATTTCTTGAAGAAAAAGACTCAACTCTTCTAACATCTTATGTGCTTTACTTAAAACTTTCTAAAAGACAACTCTAAGTTTTGCAATTGATCATTTGAGGGACTTAACATTTTAAGAGAAGAAAGAACAATTGAGTAGTGAGATAGTGAGCCCAGACTTTCTTTATTACTACAAACAACAAAACAATTTCCAAGTTTTCTATATCACCTTCTCCAAAATCTTTTCTAAAAATTGCAATTTTTCTTTCCTTCATCTCTTTCTCTCCATTCTCTTTTTCCTAAAAAATGAACACAACTCCTTGTTTCTAAACGATTCACCGAAAAGCTTCCATCGCATCCCTCCTTGTGGACACGACCCATTAGCCACAAGCTACACGGTATATTCTTAACTCATTGGTTGTTCTTTCTTTTAGCAATCAATTTCCAAAATCAGAAATGAAGAGTGACTTCGGGTTAGAGTCTGATGACTTTAATCTTGATCAGGTTGTAGATTCTGCTGTGAATTGGGCCTCAAACCCTATTTCACCAACAATGGAGCCAATAGATTTGACTAGTCCTTCTAGTGAGCCTTCCTCTTCCTTAGAATTGAAAGCCCTACCTGCGCATCTCAAGTACGCATATCTAGGCGAACAAGAGACCTTTCCCGTCATTATTGCCTGACGGGGAAGAAGAAGATTTAAAAGCTATTCTAAGAAAACATAGGGAAGCCATTGGGTGGACTATGACTGATATCAAGGGATTAAGTCCAACCATCGTTCAACACCGCATTCATCTCAATGAAGACGCTACACCCAAAAGAGACCCGTAGCGTAGGTTAAACCCTATAATGCAAGAGGCTGTTCATGCTGAAATCATCAAACTCTTAGACAATGGGATAATTTATCCCATTTCTGATAGCCAATGGGTCAGTCCTGTCCACGCGGTCCCAAAGAAATCTGGTTTCACCGTAGTGGAAAACGAGAACAAAGAGTTGGTTCAAACTCGACTTCCCAGGAAGATTCGAGTTTGCATCGACTATAGGAAACTAAATGCTGCAACTCGTAAGGACCATTTTCCACTTCCCTTCATTGATCAAATGCTTGAACGTTTGGCGGGTCACGAGTATTACTGTTTCTTGGACGGTTACTCGAGCTATAACCAGATCCCTATCGCTCCCGAGGACCAAGAAAAGACTACGTTCACATGTCCATTTGGGACATTTGCTTATCGTCGAATGCCCTTCGGCTTAAGCAATGCCCCAGCAACGTTTCAACGTTGCATGTTGAGTCTTTTCTCAGACATGGTAGAACGCTTCTTAGAAATCTTTATGGATGATTTCTCCATCTACGGAGATTCATTCACTCAATGTCTCCACCACCTAGAACTCGTCCTCCAACGTTGTGCTGAGAAAAATCTGACACTGAACTGGGAGAAATGCCACTTCATGGTAAAATATGGAATTGTCTTGGGTCATGAAATATCCAGGAAAGAAATTGAAGTGGATAGAGCCAAAATCGAGGTTATTGCTAAGCTTCCCATGCCCAAATGCGTTAAGGACATTATATCCTTCTTAGGACACGCTGGTTTTTATCGACGATTTATCAAGGATTTTAGCAAAATTGCTAGGCCCTTGACTAATCTGTTAGTTAAGGATGTGTCCTTCACTTTCGATGCTGAATGCATAAATTCTTGGGAGAAGCTTAAGAGAGAGCTTATTTCTGCACCAATCATATCTGCACCGGATTGGTCTAAGCAGTTTGAGATCATGTGCGATGCTTCTGATTTTGCCATAGGTGCTGTCCTAGGACAATGCATTGATAACAAGCAGCATGTGATCTACTACTCTAGTAGGACTCTCAACGATGCTCAACTGAATTACACTACGACCGAGAAGGAATTCTTGGCAGTAGTGTTTACCTTAGGAAGTTTCGTCCCTACCTACTAGGGTCCAAAACCACCGTTTTCACCGATCATTCTGCGCTTAGGTACCTCATGATGAAGAAGGATACCAAGGCCCGACTCATTCGTTGGATCCTCCTTCTTCAAGAATTCGATCTTGAGATTCGAGATAAGAAAGGCGTAGAAAATGTCGTTGCTGATCACCTCTCACGGATCCCTAATTCTCCATGCAACGTATTACCCATCAATGAGGATTTTCCTGATGAACATCTCTCAGCTATCTCTAGGGAACCTTGGTTTGCTGACATAGTGAATTACTTAGTTACAAACCAAACTCCGTCTCATTGGTCCAAAAACGATGTGCACCGGTTCTTGTCCCAAGTCCGGTATTTCTTTTGGGAGAAACCATATCTTTTCAAGTACTGTTCCGACCAAATTATTAGGAGATGCAATCCCGATGAGGAGGTTAGGAGTGTTCTGTCCTTTTGTCACGAACTTCCATGCGGTGGACACTTTGGTCCCCACAAGACTGCTGAAAAGGTGCTACAAAGTGGGTTTTATTGGCCCACTCTGTTCAAAGATGCTTATGAATTTTGCAAGACGTGCCCTAGATGCCAAATGGTAGGAAGGATCTCTCACCAAAATATGATGCCCCTAACCCAATTCTAGAAATAGAACTCTTTGATGCTTGGGGCATCGACTTTATGGGTCCATTTCCTAACTCATTTGGAAACCAATACATATTGGTTGCTGTGGATTACGTGTCCAAGTGGGTAGAAGCCATTCCTTGTAAAACGAATGATAACAAAGTTGTCATAAAGTTTTTGAAAGAGAACATTTTTTCCCGCTTTGGATCCCCTCGTGCTATCATCAGTGATAATGGCACTCACTTTTGCAATAGATCTTTTGAAGCCCTTATGCGAAAGTATGCCATAACTCACAAGTTGTCCACACCTTATCATTCTCAAACCAGTGGGCAAGTTGAGGTTTCAAACAGACAAGTCAAGCTTATATTGGAGAAAACTGTGAACCAAAATCGGAAGGATTGGTCCATCAAACTTATAGATGCTCTATGGGCCTACAGGACCGCCTTCAAGACAATTCTAGGAATGTCTCCCTATAGGTTAGTCTATGGCAAACCTTATCACTTGCCCGTTGAGTTAGAGCACCGAGCCTTATGGGCAATCAAGCAGTTGAATTTCGATTTGACTAAGGCCAGTGACCTTCGAAAATTACAAATTTTTGAATTGGAGGAGCTGAGAAATGAAGCCTATGAAAATGCTAGGATCACTAAAGAGAGAGTCAAGATTTTCCATGACAAAACATCTTAAGAAAAACCTTTATCCCTGGACAAAAAGTCTTACTCTATAATTCTAGGCTTCATCTTTTTCCAGGAAAATTGAAATCGAGATGGACTGGGCCATTCGTTGTAAAAACCGTGTTTCCACACGGTGCAGTTGAGATCAGTGACCCCAAGAATGGAAATGACTTTAAGGTAAATGGTCAACGCCTTAAACCTTTCCTGGAATTAGTGCTGGTAGATAAAACGGTAATGGGTCTTTTTGACCCAGTGTATCGGTAACTTTCTTCCTTTCCATTTTATTTCATGTACTTATACATTTCTTTCATACATTGGGGACAATGCATGAGATAAGTGTGGGGGAGGATTCCAACATGACTGATATATATAAAAAAAAAGAGAGAAAAAAATGGATATATAAAAAATAAAAAAAACTTTTGGAAAAGGGTAGACAATAATTTGATATATTTTTTGTAAGAATTTAAGTCAATTTTAAGGAATAGGAGAATCATAATTAGGATTTCTTACACTTGGTCAAAATAAGATAACTTGTTTGATTTTTAGGGTCAGGAAGAAAATTTGGGAAAGTAATTTAGTCTTGATATTTACCTTGATGACATATGCACACAAAATACACTTACATACTTAGGGTTTAAAAACAGAGACTCTTATGCCTTATAATAAAAAAATAAAAAATAAAAAAAATAAAAAAAGAAAAACGAGTCTAATTATTGATTAGCTAGGTGCTTTGGTCTAAGCAAGCCTTAGTATTTATGCAAAAGATAATTAGGTAAGTTTGAAAAAGAAAAAAAAGAAAAAAATGTGTATCTTCTGATTAAGCTGGGTATTTATGCCTCATGAAGCATAGGTATTCACACCTAAAAGGGATACATCGTATAAAAATCTTAGTTTCGTGGCCTTATCTGCTCGAGTGTTTAAGTCCTTAGGGGTGTTTTCTCACCTGGTGCCCTAAAATTGTCCGGTTTGGGTGTCACCGACTGAATGCTCGTTACATGGGCAGATTAGAAAGCCTAATGAAATTGAGGAATAAATTTCACCAAAAATAAATAAATATAAGGCATAGGAGTTAATGTTGAAGAACCCTTAGTAAACTTCACAATCACGATGGTGCATACGACTCAGGGTAAATTAATAGACTAGATGAGAAGTACAATTTGACTCCTTACTTTAATTGATGACATGTTTTTGAATAGAGACTAAGTTTAGGAATGAAAGATTTGATATTCCTATAACTTATAGATTACTTAAGCTCTCACAAATATACTTCAAATATTTTCTCCTTCAAAAAAAAAATGCTTTTCGAAAATACTAACTTTTTTCTCTTTCATTTCGGATTTTGTGGGTGTAATCCCCTGAAAACCCTCACGAGACAAAACTCGTCCTCTAGGGGAAACCTAGAGGTTTAACAGCTTGTTGCACATGCTCAGTGCAATCGAGTGACCTGCGAAAGTGGTCTAATAATCCTTAGCATAGTTTAGTTGTTTTGCTCGAGGGCGAGCAAAAGATAAGTATGGGGGTGTGATTAGTCACGTATATTGCATTTACATTGTCACCTTACCATACTTTTTAGCTAATAAAACCTATTAATAGTCTTCTTTTTCTTTGTTAAATGTAGGCCCAAGTGCTAAAAGAAAGAAAAGAAAAACAAAGCCCAATAGCCCACCAAATTCTGATTAATTCAGAATAAATTTGAAATGAAGAAATCAGGACAAAATCTTGGCATATAAGGAAGGTTGAGAAGAATCCTCCCTGAATTAAGATGAAGAAATTAAGGCAAAATCTTGGCATATAAGGAAGGTTGAGAGGAATCCTCCCTGAATCAAGCACAATCAAAGGCTGTTTTGTCAACTTTTGAAGCAAAAACAAGAAAATCAGAAGAAGATACGGGAAATACATCAGACTAGGAGATTCCACCAGTTGGGTGTGACCACCTGGCCACACCAGGGCCGCGAAAACGCGGCCCTAATCGCGTTTCCACGGTTCTTTAGGCTTTGATTGGGGAGCGTTTGCTCCCCCAATCTTCCTGGGATCTTCCCCTTTAGGTTTTTGCCTATAAATACTGGTTTCAGCAAAGAGAAAAGGGGCGAAGACTAGGATTAAGTTTTACACTTATTTTCTCAGGATTTAGGTTCTTTGTTAGCTAGAACAAGAGTTGTAATCTTGCTTTTTAATTTGTAGTCCAGTTCAAATCTTGTGAGAGAGAGGACTGAGAGCTTGTACTTGAAGATTGAAGTGACAGCAATACAAAAGTCGAGCCAATTTCTCTTTCACTTGCAGTACGGTATGGTTTGCATTATATCTTTGTTTTCTTCTTCGTTTTCCATGGATAACTAAACATTTTTCTGGGCTTGCTATCGAACTCTCTTTTGCTTTTCTTCTCCCCTACTTTTAAAAGAAAAAAAGACCCGATGACTCATATGAACGCCTCACTTAAAAGCCTTTCTTTTTGAAAGTGTTATTGAAGGCACATGAAGATGGGCTTAGATAGTTGAATTCACAACTCTTTCATGAACATCTCTCGAATCATTTTTAATTCACTCTTGCTTCTTCGCGCTTGATGTTTTAACATTCGATTCTACGATTTCTTGAAGAAAAAGACTCAACTCTTCTAACATCTTATGTGCTTTACTTAAAGCTTTCTAAAAGACAACTCTAAGTTTTGCAATTGATCATTTGAGGGACTTAACATTTTAAGAGAAGAAAGAACAATTAAGTAGTGAGATAGTGAGCCCAGATTTTCTTTATTACTACAAACAACAAAACAATTTCCAAGTTTTCTATATCACCTTCTCCAAAATCTTTTCTAAAAATTGCAATTTTTCTTTCCTTCATCTCTTTCTCTCCATTCTCTTTTTCCTAAAAAACGAACACAACTCCTTGTTTCTAAACAATTCACTGAAAAGCTTCCATCGCATCCCTCCTTGTGGACACGACCCGTTAGCCACAAGCTACACGGTATATTATTAACTCATTGGTTGTTCTTTCTTTTAGCAATCAGATAACCTCTTAATGAGTCTGAGATATCTCTAAGACCAACGTCTATCAGCTTTTAAGTTAAGCTTAGGTTGCACGTACTTGGAGATCGTTTGTGGGCCAAGGAAGAGTAATGCCCCCCCACCTTATCTTTTGTTGGGTTTTACCCTTAAGATGATTTAGTGTAAGTGTGCAAGATATAGAAAAGTAACATTCAACAAGCAAGTAATCACTCAAGAATATTTCCTAAGCTATATGTTATGCAAACATACCTTGTCTCCAGTTTTCTTCAACAATAATGAAATGGAAACGTAATTAGACAAATACCTAAGAATGCAAGTCTAAATATTTTTAAACAATTTCAATCAACCAATTACTCTTGGATTAAAAACAGGATTGTGAGATAATTAAGTATAAAAAACTAGCAATTAAGAAAGCTTGTTTTGCAGAGCAATATGTCCTGCAAAAAAGAGTTTTTAGTAGTCCCACAAAAAATATGTTTCTGCAAAAAACCCTTGAAATCATGTTCCCTACTTTCTAGAGTAGGGGCACAAAATCACAAGTCTTCTTTTGCAATGCTTGAATTCTCAACCTGGTTTTCTTAACCCTGAAACAGAACATCAAACTTGTCAAAACACAAGAATACTGTTCCCTCCCTGAAATGGTGCCAAAAGTTGGTTGAATAATTAAATTACCATGTAGCTTAGGGCCAACAGGTCGTGTCCACAAGGAGAGATGTGATGCAAGCATTTCGGTATTTTGAGAAAGACGAGTGTTAGTGTTGGTATTTTTTAGATGAAAAGAAGATAAAAAGTAGAAAAGTGATTCAAAGAAAAATTAAAGATTAGAATAAATTTAGGAAAAAGTAATTTTTGAAAAATACTTTGAGAGTTATATTGTTTGTATTAAATAAAACAGAAGATCCGGGCTCACAAATCTTTACTCAACTTTAGTTTTTCTCTTGAAATTTCAAATGCCTCAAGATGATCATAAGCAAAAGTTTAATCTTGTATTTGAAGAGAAGTCAAGTAAAACACATAAGATAGATTTTCAAAATTGAACTTGAGTTTTGAAATCATTTTTAAGTCGAATACTAAACCATAAAGGCAATTAAGCAAGTATGGAATAAAAAACAAGTTTTCTTATAAGAGATTAACTTTAAAATGTAATTTCAAACCAATCCCATTCTCATGTGCTTCAAGAGCACTCCCCAAAAAGCAAAGCTTAAACTAAGACATTCAAATGATTCCATTGGGTATTTCATTAAAACCAATCAAGGTAGGATTAGAAAGGAGAGATTAGTGATTAGTCTCTAAAACTGCATATTTCATACCACATCTTCACATTTATTTAATATTAAATTTTGCTAATAACACCTTTTTTGCATGTTTCTAGGTCCATGGTGGCAATAAAAAAGAAGATCCTAAATCACCATTTAATGTGTGATTAAAACTCTATAATATAGCAATTGACTTTGGAGAACTGATTCGTCAAAACCAGGGGCCCAAAACTAGAAACCGGGACCTGCAACCGGCAGGGGACATATGAGACAGCGCGCAACAGCAGGCGCCGCGCGCGCGGCTCTAGAAGAGCTACGGGCACGACCGCGCCCGTGCTTTGGGCCAGGGGTTGTCCCCTGGCCCCCTTTCCCCTGGTGCCTATATATATCCCCCCTGGGGTTCTTCAGTTAGGGATATACAGAGAGTAGTGTAGTTTTTCTTTCCATGTTGTAGTTTCAAGTAATTTAGTTTAGGTTAGTTCTTCTTCTTTCTTTGTATTTTTCATTTCTTGTAGATCTTGTAATAGGAGAGAGAGTGGATATGGCTGGAAAGCAAGAGTTCGTGTAATAGAAGGTGACAATCTATGGAAGGTTCTCTCTTCACCTCTCTTTATTTTCTTCTCTCTAACTCCTTTTACATGTATAGCTAATTTTTTCTCTCATGACAACTAACTACTAACCACTAACTAGTCTACTACTTATTTGATAATCCATATGAATCTAATAGCCTCTACTTGGCCTTTCTCTTACAAGAGCCATTAATGGCTCATGACGATGGATCTAATACTCTAACATCCTAACTCTCTGACAAGCTAACATTACTTTACTTTATGCCTACTCTTGTTTAGTTTTGATGGTTTAATTGTACCTTGCACTTGTTTTGTTGAGTTGGGATGTGAAGATTTACATAGGCCTGTCAACAGGTCGGGTTCAGACCCGGACCCGACCCGGACCCGACGCGATTAAACGGGTATGGAAAGGGCCGCTCCGGACCCGTACCCGTATACCTATTAAACCATATACCCGATTATTACATGGGTCGGGTCTGATTTTAGTTCAACCAGACCCGATTACCCATTTACCCATTTCAAAACATAAATATAAATACTTATTAATAAAATTGAACCCTAAATCTATCATTTGGTTTGGGACCTGGGTTGCAGCTGCGCCTCCACTGGACTGGAGAGCTGCTCCATCAATGTTACCAGCAGCTCCCTGCTTCCCCTTGCTGCCAAGTTTGGATCTTCCCCTTGCTGCCAAGTTTGAATCTTCCCCTTGCCTTGCTGCCAAGTTTGGATCTTCCCCTTGCTGCCAAGTTTGGATTCACAACTTGATAAATAATAGAATTATAGATCTATCATTTCTTTCCTAAAATCTTTCCCTAAATCTATTATTTCAGATTTCAGTACAGCAGCATCCTTTTTTGCCTTCTCTCACTGTCAACTTCAGCTTCCCCTCGAGGCTTAAACGAGATCAAACTTCGAACATCAGACTTCAGGCTTCAGCTTCTCCTTGACGAGATCGATCACTCTGAGATTCAGAGGTCATTTCTTTCTCTCTGTCTTTTTTGTTTTGAGTTGAAAGTTAGGATTTTTAATGCATTTTTGAACTAGATTTGATCTAATATTTTAGGGTTCTATCTCAGATCTAGCTGACGAGCAAGAGATTTGAGAGTTGTTCTCGTTCAGAGGGGATCGAGCACGTCGAAATTTGGAGGTAAAATTTTAGGTTTTTATTTAAGGTGAATCACTGAATTTCATCTTTTATGTTTTTTTAATTTTATTTTGGAGGTGCAAGTTCGGATTTTTAATGGGTTTTTGGATTAGAATTGACCTACTGCTTTAGGGTTCTGTTAACATGTATGATTAATGTTTTAGGGTTCTGTTAATGTTTTTGATTTAAAACATTGAAAATTTCAAGGAACTGGGAAGTAGGAACCTATGAATCATGATCTTATGTTTTTCTTTCTAATGCAAAAGAAATGCATTCGAAATGGCAACCAAAAAAAAAGAAGAAGAAGAAGAAAGGCTGTCATGGAGAGCTGTATTTTGGGGAAATCCCATTGTGGGACTGAGTTTCTTAGTAATACTCAGCTGTATTATATAAAACAAGCAAAAAGAAAATGAAAATAAAATGCCCAAAGCACTGAATTTGTGTGAGAAGAAGATTCCATGCCCTGAATTTGTGAGAAGAAGATTCGAATTTTAGTTGTTGAATTTATGAGAAGGATAAATTATTTTGTGTGTGTGCAATTCTTTGATACTATATACTCATATTATATGAAATGCCCAAAGCACTGATATATCTATGATATGTGTCTGAATTCTGAAAGTATTGCAGTGATAACTTTCCTTCCTTTTATGTTATGCATGTCAAGATTCAGTGTCTTAACTCAAAAAAAGCAATCAGGTATAGAGCCACCAATTAATTTTAGTGAGTTGAAATTGTGACTACCAAAAAGAAAATGTTATATGAAATGCCCAAAGCCAACATCACTTACGCCACCTTCTTCACTGTAAGTCTGTAATCTTTTGACAGTTTTTTTAATTACTGCTTCATTGTTTCCCTGTCATTGATTCAAGTTTTTGTGTTTGTCTTTGCAGACAATCTGTTCTTCAAGAGGATTTTAAGGCCACTAAAATTGAGGTATTGGTCCTTTGCTTTCAAAATTGTGAAAATTATCAGTATAATTTACATAGGATAGTATGTTAGTATATATGACAATTGACTCTCTTGTATCATGAATTTGACCTGGTTATTTAAGCTGTTTTGGCAGAGTTTCTCTTCGATGTCTCTCTTTTGCAACGAACATCTTGATATATTTTATAGAAATGATAATAAATTATGAACCAAAATTTCTTCTTAATACTAATTGACTAATAAATTATGAACCAAAATTTCTTCTTAATATACTAATTGACTAAATTGTTTGCAATTTTAGGTTTACAAAGAATGTCGACCCTGAGTGCAACTGGACCAAGTGAGAATAGGCCTACAAGCGATGATGAAGTCAAAGTAAACCAAGAGACAGAAGAAAGTGCTCAGGATCAATCTCAAGAATATAATCAGAAAAATAAGAGAAAGTTTACTTCGAAGGTATGGGATGATTTTACCCGAGAAGATCTACAAAATGGAGGAAGAATTGCAAAATGCAACCATTGCAAAAAAAAATTTGTGGGTAAGGGTACTGATGGAACGACCCATCTAAAAAAACACTTAAGCACATGTTTTTGGTTAAAGCATAGGTGCTCAGGATAACAAATGCAACAAATACTCCAAGTTTCTAAAGACATCAAGGAGAGTGGTATTAAAATTCAGAATTGAAAGTTTGATCAAGAGAAAAGTAATAAGGATTTAGCAATAATGGTCATCAAGGAAAAGTATCCATTTACTATTAGTGATTCAGAGTGGTTTGAAAACTTTTACAATGGACTGAATCCAAACTTCAAGCTTAGATGTAGAAATTCTCTAAGATCTGATGTGTTGCTTGTGCATAAAGAACAGAAGGAGAATCTTTATAGCTATTTGGATTCACTTACTTGTAGAGTCACTTTCACTACTGATATTTGGACATCCGATCATTCAGATTTTGCATATGCTTGCTTGGCCGTGCATTTTATCAATGGTATTTGGCAACTGAAAAAGAAAATACTTGCATATAGAGAAATTCCATGCCCCCATGATGGTGAAACATTATTTAAGTTTATTTTTGAATTGTTCTTGGAATGGAATTTGGATAAAAAAGTGTTTTCGATGGTAGTTGATAATGCCTCTGCTAATGACTCAATGGTCAAGCATTTGAAATCATGGCTTCTTGATAAATCACTGCTTCCTTTGTGTGGTGACTTGTTTCATGTTAGATGTAGTGCTCACATTCTTAATTTGGTTGTTCAAGATGAATTGGCAAACATTCATGGGCTGCTTACAAAAATCCGGGAGACTATAAGATACTTGAAAAGATCAACTTATGCTATGCAAAAGTTTGAAACTGCACTTAATCAATGTACGCTCAAGGGTCACAAAAAAGTTGCTATGGATGTCCAAACTAGTTGGAATTCGACTTTTAAAATGCTTGATACTGCAATACCTTTAAAGGAAGCTTTTGGGCGTTTGGGGCAAATAGATAAAAACTATAAGCATAATCCTTCAGAGGAAGATTGGGAAGTTGCGGTGGTGGTTCGTGATTGCTTGAAACTTTTTTATGATGCAACTTGCCATTTTAGCGGTACTAATTTTCCAACATCAAATATATTCTTTCCTGATATTTGTCTTATTCAGCTTGAATTAAAACATTGGAAAAATAGTCCACATGAATTTATAAGGACAATGGCTAGTCCAATGGAGGAGAAGTTTGTAAAATATTGGAAAGAATGTAGTTTAGCGTTGGTTATTGCGGTGGTGCTTGATTCAAGGTTTAAAATAGATTTGCTTAATTATTATTATGAGCAGATTTATGGTTTAGAGGCTGGACATTATAATGAAAGGATTCGTAACGCATTTGTTGATATGTACTTGGAATATGGAGGTAGTCTTTCTCCTCCAATGAGTTTATTGGAAAGTGGTGGAGACAATGATAGTGGTAATAGCTCATTAATAGAAGACAAGTTGAGTGATTTTGATAGGTGGTATAAAAATGCTCGTTCTTCCAATATTACCGGCTATCAAAAATTAGAGTTGGATACGTACTTGGATGAGCCTGTCTTCCCAAGGAATGAAAATTTTAACATTTTAGAGTGGTGGAAAGCCAATGCTCCGAAGCTTCCTACTTTAGCTAAGATGGCTCGTGACGTCTTAGCTGTTCCGGCTACTACCGTTGCATCAGAATCAGCATTTAGTGTTGGTGAAAGAGTTATTACTGAGGAGCGTGCATCTTTACTTCCAGATATAGTAGAGGCATTATTAACTACTAATGACTGGATTGAATCAAGGAGGGCAAGTAAGTAACCAAGCTTTTAAAATCATAATCATCATGCATATTTTATGATTATTGATACATCAAACCATGACACTTATTTGTTTTTTTTTTTGTAATTAGATGAAAATGTTGCTAGCTCTATGTCTAGCTCCATGTCAATGCGTGGGAGTGTTTTTGGTTCTTGATTATAATGGTAAGGTTTAAGATTCAGATAACATGCATAATTGTTGAACAAAGTAGAACCATGTCTTTGTTTGCCTTTAAGATTTATTCACTTTGTTGTCCTTTTCTTAGTTGCAGTTCACAATAGAGAATGCTTTGGAAGGATAACAATTGAAGCATAAGTATTGGTAAGTCCCATTGATTGATTAACTTCATTAATTTTCTAAAGAACATTCCTTAATAGTTGTCTAACTAATTATTTCTTTGTTATCAGGTGGTAAAGATGAAGAAAGGCATGCATAATATATCCTCAGCAGCTCAGCTGTAATATGTTTCTAATGTGTCTCAAAGTGGAAGGCTATGTTGAATTTCTAGTGTGTCGAACACTGTTGATGACTAAATTTTATCGTGTTGGTTGTTTTTGTATTTGTATCAAGGCTGATGCATCTATTTCTATATTTGGATCAAGCTAAACTTCATTAAAGTTTATGTTTCTGTAATTGTATTGAGTGTAATTGTATCAAGTGGAAGATTAATGCATGTACTGTAGTTATTGTTTTTGTTTTAAACATGTCAATGGTTTTCTATTTGTATCAAGTTAAATATGTTAATTATTGTTTTTGTATATTTCAAACATGTCAATGTTACTGTTTTTGTATGTTTCTAATACTGTTCAACTACATATGTTTCTGTTTCTGTTTTGCACATTTTTAGCTACAGTATGTTTATGTTTCTTTTTTTACTTTAGTTGCAATATGTTTTTTGTAATATGTTTTTGTTACTGATTTTATTTTTGTATCTTGTTTTTTTTATTTTTTTATTATGAGTCCTGGTAAAAGGGTCTGGACCCGCGGGTACAAGGAGTCTTGATAAATGGGTCTAGATTCGTGGGTACAACGGGTCCGGGTAAATGGGTCTGGACCCGCGGGTACGATGGGGTCGGGTATGGAAACTATCCTTCTGGACTCGCGGGTAAACGGGACGGGTATGGTACCTCTTTGGTAAATGATTAGTCTCTAATTTTGCATAATTTTCATCACATTCTCACATTTATTTGATAAAAAATTCTGCTAATAATACCTTGCTTGCTTGATTCTAAATCCATGGTGTGCCAATGAAGAAAAAAACCTAATTCACCATTTAATTGGTGATTAAAGGCCTACCAATTAGTCATTGATTTTAGAGTAGAGATTTCATCATTCCAGGGCGTCAAATCAGAAATCTAGGGATGCTGAAGGTCAGAAGACAGACTGGGCGACGCGCCACCCGAAACTGGGCACGCGCCGCCCTGACTTGGCCGCAGAAACACGGCCCAAGCCGCGTTTCCGAGGCCAAGTTGGCGCGCGCGCGCTTGGGTTTTGGGCCACGTGCTTCCCACGTGGCCCCCTTTTTCCTGGTACCTATAAATACCCCCCTGGGGTCTTCAGTGCAAGCAGATCAGAGTTAGAGAAAGTTTTGTAATCTTGTTTTTAGTTTGTAGTTGTTGTTGTTGTTCTTCTTCTAGTTTTAGGTCTTAGCCATTAAAGTGAAAGAGAGAGAGAGTGTGTAAAAAGTTGTATTTGAAGGGTGACAAGATAATACAAGTACTACTTCTCTTCCTTCTTTCCATTTACTTGTCTTTGTATTTGCTTTAACTTCATTGTTGTAGTGTAAACTTGTTGCTCTTTACTTCTTCCCTTTATTTGTTTCTTGTTGTAGTGTAACTCTCTTCTTTTCCACTTCTTTTCCTTTGTTGTTTCTTTTCTTTTTTTGGGTAACTAACTTTCTCTTTAGCATGGCTAACTAACTACTAACCCACTAATTTCTAATACTTGTTTGATAACCCGCATGAGTCAATAGTGCCAAACAAGCATTGTGCAAATGAGAGCTATGGCATCTTAAGACGAGGGTTCTAACTCTAACTTCCTACAAGTATTTACCTTCGCATATTTCATACTTAAATGGCTTTTTGATGATATATGAGTTTTGTACTTTGCTTGTTGTTATAAGTTAGAGACTTTTCCTTTTAACTTTGCCGATACCAATAGTGCACTCGAGTCTTCCCTTATTCTCGCCTTCTATCGGATCTTGATATGGGAATGTCCGAGTTTTTGCCGTGTAAGGCTAAGTTTTAGGATGAACTTTCACTCGATTTTCACGTGATTAGTTCCAATGCACAAGGGTTGTGTTTGCCTATGATCCATCGTGAGGCTATCTTCAAAAAGTAAGAAATTAGTGGGAACACTTAGTAGGAAGTTAGCCATGCATTTTTACAACTAAGAAAAAAAATCACTTTTTACAAACCACCCAAACATTTTCCAACAATTCTTGAAACAACTTGTTTTCACTTTTCAATTCTTTATTGGAAAACAAAGAACATTCTCTTTTCTTGAACATAAAAGCCGCATCAAGCTTCCATCGCTCTCCCTCCTTGTGGATACGACCCGTATAGCCACTTTGCTACTACGGAAGAATCGCAAAAGCAGTAACTTCGATCCACTCCCTTTCTACTTTTCTTGTGCTTGCCGATCAAATTTTGGCGCCGTTGCCGGGGAGGGAACGACTTCATTGTTCACTACTAAAGATTGTTCTTTGTTTTTGTGTGTAGGAGAAGAACCAAGGAGCTTACTATCACGGGAAGCAAAAGAGGTGGCCAAGGACATTGCGCGAGGATTCATTTGCCCTCGGAAAATTCGTGTAAAAGCGAGTTTTTCCGATTGAAGTACTAACAAACTCGTTTGCAGGGTTGCCGAGCGCCGCTAAAAAAAAAAATTTTGCTTTCTAACTTTTTAGTTTCCTTGGATGCTTCACCTATATGCATGTGTAATAAATTCAACAGAAATTCACTTGTTGCTTAATTGAAATTTGGATTAGACCTTTGCATATAGGGCACGTGTCTATTTCAATTCATTTCAATTTCTGTTGAAGAATGCTGGAGACAAGGTACGCGTGCATTCATATAAAATAGGACCAATATTTTGAAGTGATTTACCGCTTTGAGTGTTACCTTGTTGTGAATAAACTGTACACTTGCACAATTGACTTTAAGGGCAAAACCCAAATAAGCAAGATAAGGTGGGGATTTCATCACCCTTCCTTAGCCCAAAAATCATCTCCAAGTGCACTCACATTTTCCCAAGCCTTAACTAAAAATCAATAGACGTTGGCCCTAGGGACATCTCGGACTCACTAAGAGATTAACCGAGGTTGGAAATTGTAAGAACTATACTCCTGCAAAATCGGTGTCTAAGGAAAGTGGATTGAGAGGTAAAGCTTCGAAAGCTCCGTGGTTTGGCATAATTAGGCCCGTGGCTCTGCCCGGATACCTCCCCCCGAGCTTTGCCCTTTCCTGGCCGATTAGCTTGTAGTCGAGTTCCTGCAACAACCTTCCCCGGAGAATCGACCAGTTAGGAGTCGTCTAGGTCCAGGTACCTTAGACTAAGGCTTGTGGTTGTTTTTCTTTCTTTTGTTTGTTTTTAGTTCTTTTTTCGATTGTTTGTTGTCTTCACGTTGGTTGTGGTGTGCTGCATGCAAGAGTGGGTGAGAGATCCGTCAACTTCCAGATTAACAAGAAACACTTCTCTACCCTTGCATCCAGAACCGGTGATGGCGTCACTTCAGGATAGATTTTACCCGATCAGAACTTCACTTCCATCTTGCATAAAACTTCCTGAAGCAAACGGTAATAATTTCGAGTTAAAGCCCCAATTCATTAACACTCTTCCCAAATTTTATGGTTTAGAATCAGAGGACGCATACTTCTTTGTTAGGGAATTTGAAGAAGTATACCTCATGATGCGTATACCCCAGTTAGGAGACGATGCCGTTGGGTTACGTTTCATCCCTTTTTCCCTAAAGGACCTAGCTAAGAAGTGGTTGTACAGCTTGGCAGCAGATTCAGTAATGACCTGGGATGATTTCGTCAAGGCCTTCTTGAAGAAATTTTACCCCATTCACAAGACTGTCCTCATTAGGAAGAACATCATGCAGTTTAAGTAAGACCCGAGCGAACCATTTTGGAGATACTTTGAGCGATTCAAAGATCTCCTCGCTCAGTGCCCTCATCATGGCGTGGAGAAATGGCGTCAATGCTAGATTCTCTACGATGGTCTAGATTATCAGACTAAGACCCTGTTAGAAACGATGTGTCAGGGAGGGTTCTTGCAGAAGGATGAGAATCAGGGTTGGAATTTATTTGAGGACTTAGCGGGGAAAACCCTGCAATGGGAGCCAGCCTCGGAAAAACCTAAGAATTCACAATCTATAGCTTCAAGAGGAGGGCTCCTATCCTTAGATCATCCATAGCTGCCGAGGCTAAGATTGCTACCCTAATGAGAAGGATAGAGGCTCTAGAAACAAAAGAGCCTCCTAGTGTCAACCAGATCAACCCACCACCAATTCACAATCCGGGTTGTTCATATTGTCAGGCACCGAACCATGTCTTTGAAGAGTGTCCTGTTTTCTATACCCAACAAGTGCCACAGGAACAAATGAACGCGGCTTACTCACGGCTACCTCACAACCCCTACTCGCAGACCTACAATCCTGGCTGGAGGAATCACCCAAATTTCTCCTGGGCTCCAAACAATCCTCCCAGACCTAATTTTTCCAACAACTTTCACCATCCTGCTCCTCCACCACCTTTTCCCAGTCAAGCCCCATCTTCCTCTTCCCAAGGCTTTCTAATGGAAAAGAAAATCAGTAAATTAGAGGAGAGCATAGAGGCTTTCATTAAGTCCCAGGCTGCTTTCATGCAGAACCAGGGACAAACTCTGAATAGTCATTCACAGGCCATGTTAAGGTTGGAATTGCAGATGAGCCAGTTAGCTAGCTCCCTAAGTGAAAGACCTAAGGGTACTTTGTCTAGTCAGCCATTAGTTAACTCAAAAGCCTCCAACCAAGCATATGAAGTTCAGGATCCATCAATTAACCAGTGTAATGCTGTTCACACACTGAGATCTGGAAAGAAGGTAGACAACCAGGTCTACCAGCAGAAGAGTCCAGTCCATTTTGATTCCACTCAAGCCTCCACCTCTGCTAGTTCCTCCCAACCCACTCCACAGACATCTGACGAGGACAAAGCTGCTGAACAAGTTCACAAGCCTGTAGCACCCTTTCCCAATAGGCTTAGGAACAATAATAAAAATATGCACATGGAGAAAATGCTAGAGATGTTCAACCAGGTTAAGTTAAATGTGCCACTTCTAGACGCTATCCAACAAGTCCCGGCTTATGCCAAATTTCTGAAGGATATGTGTACTAAGAAGAGAAAGATCAATGTGCCCAAGAAAGTGTTCTTGGCCACTAACATAAGCGAAATTCTGTCTGGTCCCATTCCGGTGAAATACAAGGATCCTGGATGTCCCACCATTTCCTGCACCATAGGACAGACCAAAATCAGTAGAGCGCTTCTTGACCTGGGAGCAAGTATCAACTTGCTACCTCTCTCAGTATACCAGCAACTTGGGTTGGGTGAGCTAAGCCCAACTCGAGTCACCATTTAGCTAGCTGACCAATCTGTGAAGATCCCAAAGGGGGAAATCACAGATGTCCTCATCCGGGTCGGGGATTTCATTTACCCCATTGACTTCATTATGCTTGAGACCCAACCTGTGTCCAATCTTAGGTCTCAAACTCCCGTCATCTTAGGGCGCCCATTCCTTGCTACAGCCAATGCCATAGTCAACTATAGGAACGGGTCCATGCGATTAACTTTCGGAGACATGACGAAGGAAGTCAATGTCTTCAATCTTGGAAGACAACCTAGGGATGTCAATGATTAGACATTTGAGGTCAACTCTATTGAAAACCTGACCAGTGAACATGAGGAATGCATGGAAATATAAGCTGAGGCAGAGTTTGATCTGGAGGCTGAGGATTTTAATCTAGACCAGATCGTAGATTCAGCAGTGGATTGGGCATCAAGCCCCAGTGTAACCCATCTTAGGATCGAAAGCCCAGAGATTCCCTCCAATGAAGCAACACCTTCCCTATAGTTGAAAGCCCTGCCTGAACATCTCAAGTACGCCTACCTGGGCGGAAAGGACACCTTGCCAGTCATCATAGCATCCCACCTGACTGAGCAACAAGAGGACAGCTTAATGTCTATTCTGGAAAGACATAGGGAAGCCATTGGATGGACAATGAAGGACATCAAGGGAATAAGTCCAGCAATAGTACAACACAGAATCCATTTAGTCGATGAAGCAATCCCTAGGAGGGACCCACAACGCAGGCTAAACCCTCTCATGCAAGAGGCAATGAAGGCTGAAATTCTGAAACTATTAGATAATGGGATCATTTATCCCATTTCTGATAGTCAATGGGTTAGCCCAGTTCATGCGGTCCCAAAGAAGGTTGGCTTTACGGTAGTAGAAAATGAGGAAAAAGAGTTGGTACAAAAAAGATTGCCTACCAAGGTTCGTGTTTGTATCGACTACAGAAAGTTGAATGCTGCTACCCGTAAAGACCATTTCCCGCTACCCTTCATAGACCAAATGCTTGAGCGTTTGGCTGGACATGAGTACTACTGCTTTCTGGATGGGTACTCGGGATACAATCAAATCCCCATTGCTGCAGAAGACCAGGAAAAGACAACGTTCACTTGCCCGTTCGGAACCTTTGCTTATAGGCGCATGCCGTTTGGATTGTGCAATGCTCCTGCAACGTTTCAACGGTGCATGCTTAGTTTGTTCTCTGATATGGTGGAACGTTTTCTTGAGATTTTCATGGATGACTTCTCCATCTTCGGAGATTCATTTGATCAATGTCTTCATCACTTAGAGTTAGTGCTACAAAGATGCATTGAGAAGAACCTAACTCTAAACTAGGAAAAATGCCATTTTATGGTGAGACAGGGGATTGTCTTGGGCAATGAGATTTCGAGAAGAGGCATAGAAGTGGATAAGGCTAAGGTAGAAGTGATTGTTAAGCTCCCACCACCCAAAAGCATCAAGGATATTAGATCCTTTTTAGGGCATGCTGGGTTCTACCGAGGGTTCATTAAGGACTTTAGCAAAATTGCGAGGCCCTTAACTAACCTGCTCGCTAAGGACGTGCCCTTTGACTTTAATGATGAATGTTTCAAGTCTTGGGGGAGGCTTAAGCAAGAACTGATATCTGCACCAATCATTTCTGCTCCTAATTGGGCCCAGTCATTTGAAATCATGTGTGATGCATCTGATTTTGCAATTGGTGCTGTTCTAGGACAGCGCATCGATAATATGCAGCACGTGATTTACTATTCGAGTAGGACCTTGAATGACGCCCAACAGAACTATACAACGACTGAGAATGAATTCTTGGCCGTTGTCTTTGCGTTAGAAAAATTCCGGCCCTACTTGTTAGGTTCGAAAACGATGATTTTCACGGATCACTCGGCTCTGAAATACCTCATAACCAAGAAGGAAGCAAAAGCCCGACTGATTCGGTGGATCCTTTTGCTTCAAGAATTTGACTTAGAAATCCAGGATAAACGAGATATTGAAAATGTGGTTGCTGATCATCTTTCACAAATTCCGAATGCACCAACCATCCAAGCTCCGATCAACGAGGATTTCCCTGATGAGCACATCCTAGCCATTCTTAAGGAACCCTGGTATGCTGACATCGTTAATTACCTGGCCACGGGACAATTACCCGCTGACTGGACAAAGCAAGACCAATACCGCTTCTTTGCCCAAGTACGGTACTTCTTCTGGGAAGAACCGTATCTTTTTAAGTATTGTCCAGACCAAATAATTAGACGATGCATACCCGAGGAGGAACAGAGGAGTGTGCTCAGCTTTTGTCATGATCTTCCATGCGGAGGACACTTCGGTCCTCGTAAGACTGCAGAGAAGGTGCTACAAAGTGGGTTCTACTGGCCCACTTTGTTCAAGGATTCATATCATTTTTGCAAGTCATGTGCAAATTGTCAGAAAATCGGGAAAATTTCTAGAAGAGACATGATGCCCCTGAACCCGATCATTGAAGTTGAAATCTTTGATGTTTGGGGTATCGATTTCATGGGGCCATTCCCCAACTCCTTCGGTAACCAATTCATTTTGGTTGCTGTTGATTATGTCTCTAAATGGGTAGAAGCTATGCCGACCAAGACGAATGACAACAAAGTGGTGGTCAAATTTCTTAAAGATAACATCTTCTCCCGATTTGGCACCCCGAGAGCGATAATTAGTGATAATGGATCACATTTCTGCAATAGAGTTTTTGAAACTCTGATGCGAAAATATTCCATCAATCACAAGTTATCAACCCCGTATCATCCCCAGACAAATGGGCAGGTAGAAGTCACCAACCGACAGATCAAGCTCATTCTGGAAAAGACTGTCGGACAAAACCGAAAGGATTGGTCGGTTAAGCTCAATGATGCATTGTGGGCTTACCGTACCGCATTTAAGACAGTTCTGGGGATGTCTCCTTACAGACTCGTGTTTGGAAAAGCCTGTCATCTGCCAGTAGAATTAGAACACCGGGCCCTCTGGGCAATTAAGCAACTCAACTTTGACCTGACCAAGGCCGGTGAACTTAGAAAACTGCAGATTTCTGAATTAGAGGAGATATGGAATGAAGCTTATGAGAATGCATGAATCACCAAGAGCAGGACCAAACTTTTCCATGACCAATTCATAACCCGAAAAAACTTTACCCTGGGAGATAGGGTTCTGCTGTACAATTCTAGGCTTCATATTTTTGCGGGGAAACTAAAAACTCGTTGGTCGGGACCGTTCATTGTGCGTACTGTTTTCCCACACGGTGCTGTGCTTATTGCAGATCCTAAAAATAACACAGAATTTAAAGTGAATGGGCAAAGACTGAAGCCCTTCTTGACCACTGAGCCGATGATTCCAGATGATAGTGTGCTTACACTTTTTGCCCCATCATACACCTAACCCCAACAAACAACTAAAAAAAAAATTGTTTATATGCTTACCCCCTGTACATTCTTTCGCCTATTTGCACTTGGCCGGCCTGAGTCCACGAAGACGGTAACATCATTCCTTCCCCCTATTTATTGCATTTGCATTTCCATCTGCATTCATTGAGGACAATGCATTAGATAGGTGTGGGGGGTGCTAACACTTTTCTTTTTCTTCTTTAAAATATAAAAAAAAAACTCAGATTGAAAAGAGATTTCATACTCTTTATAAAAATACCAAAAGACTGTAGGAATTACGGGAACCTTAGTAATAAATCTTTATTTTTGCCTAAGTAAACAAGAAAGAATGGTTTGACTAAAAAGATAGGAGGGATAAGGAAAATAACTCATATCTTTTATTTAGCCTTAGTAGAATATGCATTATTCACATACACATACTTGGGATTTAGAGACACAACTCCTTAAAAAAAAAGCTGGATAATTGTGCCTCAAGAAGCATGATTATTCATGCCAAAAAATTATATAAAAAAATCTTGATTTCGTGGCCTACTCCACTTGCATATTTGACCTGAAGGGTGTTTTTCCACCTGGTGCCCTAAGACCATCTGGTTTGGGAGTCATCGGTTTGATATGTGTTACATAAGTGAAGTAGAAAGCCTAATGGAACAAGGAATAATAAGTAAATATTAATAAAATTAAATAATATTCAAAGTTGAGTTGAAAAATCCCAAGCACATCACACTTACACATTATGCATATCTATCTAAAGCAAAATAAAAGAATGAGTTAGAAGTACAAGACCCTTTCTAAATTTAAAGAAAAACCATGGTTTCTTCTTTTATGAAGGCTAAAGTATAAGAGGATTTATGAGGGTTAAACCTAATTCTTACATCATTCGGTCATTTTTATTTAGATGATTGAAAGTTCTTTCTTTTTTCATAAAAAAAAAATCTCTAACAACTAACTTCTTTACTTACTGGATTTTGTGGGTGCAATCCGCTGAAAACCCTCAGGAGACAACACTCCTCCTCTAGGAAAAACCTAGAGGTTTAAAGGCTTGTTGCACATGCTCAGTGCAATCGCGTCACCTGTGAAAATGGTATAATAATTTTCTTATTTTTGTTTTGCTCGGGACGAGCAAAAAGATAAGTGTGGGGGTGTGATTAGTCTCTAATTTTGCATAATTTTCATCACATTCTCACATTTATTTGATAAAAAATTCTGCTAATAATACCTTGCTTGCTTGATTCTAGATCCATGGTGTGCTAATGAAGAAGAAGACCTAATTCACCATTTAATTGGTGATTAAAGGCCTACCAATTAGCCATTGACTTTAGAGTAGAGATTTCATCATTCCAGGGCGTCAAATCAGAAATCCAGGGATACTGAAGGTCAGAAGACAGACTGGGCGACGCGCCACTCGAAATTGGGCGCGCGCCGCCCTGACTTGGCCGCGAAAATGCGGCCCAAGCCACGTTTCCGCGGCCAAGTTGGTGCGCGCGCGCTTGGGTTTTGGGCCACGTGCTTCCCACGTGGCCCCCTTTCTCCTGGTGCCTATAAATACCCCCTGGGGTCTTCAGTGCAAACAGATCAGAGTTAGAGAAAATTTTATAATCTTGTTTTTAGTTTGTAGTTGTTGTTGTTGTTCTTCTTCTAGTTTTAGGTCTTAGCCATTAAAGTGAAAGAGAGAGTGTGTAAAGAGTTGTATTTGAACGGTGACAAGATAATACAAGTACTACTTCTCTTCTTTCTTTCCATTTACCTGTCTTTGCATTTGCTTTAACTTCATTGTTGTAGTGTAAACTTGTTGCTCTTTATTTCTTCCCTTTATTTGTTTCTTATTGTAGTGTAACTCTCTTCTTTTCCACTTCTTTTCCTTTATTGTTTCTTTTCTTTTTATGGGTAACTAACTTTCTCATTAGCATGGCTAACTAACTACTAACCCACTAATTTCTAACGCTTGTTTGATAACCCGCATGAGTCAATAGTGCCAAACAAGCCTTGTGCAAATGAGAGCTATGGCATCTTAAGACGAGGGTTCTAACTCTAACTTCCTACAAGTATTTACCTTCGCATATTTCATACTTAAATGGCTTTTTGATGATCTATGAGTTTTGTACTTTGCTTGTTGTTATAAGTTAGAGACTTTTCCTTTTAACTTTGCCGATACCAATAGTGCACTCGAGTCTTCCCTTATTCTCGCCTTCTATCGGATCTTGATATGGGAATGTCCGAGTTTCTGCCGTGTAAGGCTAAGTTTTAGGATGAACTTTCACTCGATTTTCACGTGATTAGTTCCAATGCATAAGGGTTGTGTTTGCCTATGATCCATCGTGAGGCTATCTTCAAAAAGTTAGAAATTAGTGGGAACACTTAGTAGGAAGTTAGCCATGCATTTTTACAACTAAGAAAAAAAATCACTTTATACAGACCACCCAAACATTTTCCAACAATTCTTGAAACAACTTGTTTTCACTTTTCAATTCTTTATTTGGAAACAAAGAACATTCTCTTTTCTTGAACATAAAAGCCGCATCAAGCTTCCATCGCTCTCCCTTCTTGTGAATACGACCCGTATAGCCACTTCGCTATTACGGAAGAATCGTAAAAGCAGTAACTTCGACCCACTCCCTTTCTACTTTTCTTGTGCTTGCTTTTTGCCGATCAGTAAACAGGTCTGGGTCTGATACCACCCGTACCGCCCCGAACCCGACCCATTGACAGGCCTAGAGTTACATATGGGTCATGCTTTGAAATGCTCTTGAACCAAGGTTGCCAAGGATACATGTGAGGCAACTATCACTAAGAGGTTCGCATGTCGGTGGAGTCATTAGTAATTAGTAGCTATGGATTTTCTTTCTTTTTCACTTTATTTTAGAAATATTCTAAAACACAAACATTTTATCTTCTATGTTCTAACTTTTTCGTGTTTCACCGTACTTCTCTTTTCTATTCTTTGTTTTCCTTTCTTTTCATTCTTTCAAACATTGAAGAACTTTTAACACACACGTGAATCAACCGGTAAAACTTCTATCGCTCCCGTCCTTGTGGATTCGACTCGTATTAGCCTCTATTCTATAACAGAAGTATCGAGGAAGCCAAAGCACACACACTTTAAATATCGATTTTAAAACATATACTTTTTTGTGCGCAATTTTGCCCCGATCAAATTTTGGCGCCGTTGCCGGAATTGGAAAGGTTTGATTTCACATTTTTGTTAACTTTTCTTCTTTATTTTTGGTGTGCAGGTTAAAGTTTTAGCATTGCAGAAGTCCACAGTTACTCTAGTGTGGTTGAAAAAATTCTTGTATATTATTATATTCTGCTGCTAGTTTTTATTTATATTACCTGTGCACTGTAATAATTCTAAGAACAAAAATATGGTAATTGGATGTTTTAAAATGGTTTAGACATTTGCCTCTAGGCATATGTCAATTCTCATTCCAATATACTGTATTTTGTTCTTGTGTTGTTGTGATCTTGACAGAGGTATACATATTGCATAGCATATAGTTAGGACAAACACGTGAGTGATTTACTCTCTTTGTGTGTTCATTCTTATTTATATTGCACACTTGCACAAATTAAACTTAAGGGAAAAACTCAATACAACATAAGGTGGGGAAGTCATTACCCTCCTTTCGCCCAAGAATCACCTCCCCACTCACATAACCCAAGCCTAAATAAAATTTGCTAGACATTGGTCCCTAGGGATATCTCGGACTCATTTAAGAGATTGACCTAAGGGGAAAGTTGTTAGAAGTTGACTCTTATCAAATCAGTGTCTAAGGTTGGGTATTGAGAGGCGAAATCTCGAAGAACAGTGGTTTGACATAATTAGGCCCGTTGCTCCGGCACGGATACCTCCCACTGATCTTTCCCCTACCTGGCCAATTAACTCATGGTCAGATTCTGACAATATACCTCCCGTGGATAGTCTAACCAGTTATGAGTCGTCTAGGTCTAAGTCAACCCTAGCATAGGCTTGTTTTCTTTTTCTTTTTTCTTTCTTTGTTTGTTTGTTTCTTTTTTTGTAAATTGTGAAATGAATTTTAACAATAACAATTTTTTCAATCCTAATATGAATCCATATTTCACCCCGACCTCATTTGACTCAGATATCTCTGACCCGGCTATGTGCAACATGAACCAGTAATATATGCCGAGTTGGGATTATCCGACTCAATATGACCCATATCCCCAATCTTATGACCATAATTTTCAAAATAATTTCTACTCTTCACAGAGTTAATGGGGATTCACTCCTCTTAGTCAAATTTTCAACCATCTTGTCCATGATTTTCATAATATTCATTCCCCGATTCTACTTCATATCCTCCTTTTCCTGTTCCACCAACTGAGGAAAAATCCAATTTGGAAAGGAGTATGGATGCTTGAGTCCCAACAACAAATTCAAAATTTTCTCAATTCACAATCATCCCAAATCAAACTCTATATACTCTTTTTCTAAAATATCCAATTGAAGAAGAATCTGAGCTAGAAAAGTGTTTGGAAGTCTTTTGTGAAAAAGTGCAACGATTTCAAAATATATTGGACTCATCATCTCAACCAAATTTTCAAGAGTCTTACTCTTCTTTTTCAGTCTCACCGATTCAAAATGAACAACCATCAATACTGGACTTGAGTATGGAACCCTTGCATGTGTCAGAGCAGCAATCGCAAAATCCGATGGACTCACAATTTCACCACAATTTCTAAAATCAACTTCTATACTCATCTTTTCAAGAAGAACTAATTACAAAAAGTATGAAAGACATGATTCAGACTCAAAATTCTGTTACACTGCCTATCAGTAGGTTAGACTCAATAATAAGCGATTTGATCAATGAGAGCGAGGAAAGTCTTTCTTGTCAACCGTTGACCAATCCTTATATCCCTAACTCTACTGATTGGACCCAAGAATCATGTTATTTTGGAAACCAAGATTCAATTTCAGAACGCACATTTGAACTTGACCAAACTCTAAGTTATGAAAGGCGCCTGGACATTCTGGCAAGTTATCACTTTCCTGAAATTAAAATTGAACCTGAATGTGATCCCGAACCTTATGTTAGTAATTCAATTTCACTTTTTGATTCAATAATGACACTGGTATCTTTACCAGATTTTTTCTCTATTCTGGAGTTAACATTGAATCATGTACCCGTACACCGTGAAATTGAATTACCAATATCTTATGATCACACTCATTAATGGGAAAAGTGTATGAACATCAATTTTTTGGTTTGGACCCCATTTTTGAACCAATTTCGACTCCATTTTGAATCTCGACTTGATCTGAGTTAATTTTCTGAGTCGGTATCGGTTTTTGTTCCTATTTCATTTGAGTCCAAATCAATCATCTTTCAAAATCACACTTCATTGTTGGACATGACTGTTAAAGAAAATGACTCAGTAATTATTTTTGAAAATTAGAAATTAGATGGGGATTAACTTTTAAATAAGACCATTCACTCAATCATTCTTTTATTGGGTCATAGTAGAGAGGTCATTGGTGGGTTCCTTCAAGATCCACATTATCATGATTGGGTAGCAAGCTTGTCCCAATCATACCACCACCGGAACCACCACCATGAGGTAATTTTTCTTCCCTTTCTGTTTATTTCTTGTATATACACATTCACGTTGCATTGAGGACAATGTATGAGATAAGTGTGGGAAGGGTTTACTAATATAGGTGGTTTTAAATTTTCTTTCTTTACACTTCTTTTTAGAAACTTTTTAAAATTTTCTTTTGTATAAAACTCTTTTCTTTTCTTTTTTTAAAACTTTTTGACATAAGGTAAATAGTTTTGATTTATTTCTAAGAAAATTAAGATTATCTTAGGAATTAGGAAGACCTAAAATTAAGAATTTTTAAAGAAGTCAAAATAATAGATCTTGTTTAAATTTTAGGATAAGAAAGTAAGATTGAAAAGATAATTTGATCTTGAATTTTTTTGCCTTAGATTTATGCACTTCACACTTACACATTTTTGGGATTAAAACAAAGGCTGAAAATGTCATAAAAATATATTAAATATATATATAATGATAATAAAAATCACTTATTGAAGTTGCATAATTATGCCTCAGGAAGCATGATTATTCACACAAAAAATAGTGGACAAAAATAATCCCCCTTAATTTTGTGGCCTTGTTTACTCGAGTCCTTAAGTGGATGTTTTCTCATATGGTGCTCTAAGATCATTCGATTTGAGAGTCACGGGCTAAAAGTTCACTACCCGGGTAAATAAGAAAGCCTAAGAAAACTAATGGAAGAAAAAATAGAAACAAAAATAAATATACGAAAATCAATGGCATAAAAGTTCGAGTCGATATCTCAAAAATCTTCACTGTTCACAAGTGCATATTTTTCTAAGAGTTTTATAAAAGATCAAAGAATTAATTCAATTTTAAATTCTTACATTTAATTTATAACAAGATTTTGCATTTCAACTTAGTTTAAGGAAGAACAATTTCTGGTTAATCTCTGACCTTGGATTACTTATATTTTCGCAAAAATATTTCAACACTTTTCCCTATTTCAAAAGTGTTTTCAAAATACTAACATTGGATTTCATTCTTGATGGATTTTGTGGGTGTAATCCGCTGAAAACCCTCAGGAAACAAAACTCCTCCTCCAGGGAAAATTTAGAGGTTTAATGGCTTGTTACACATGCTCAGTGCAATCGCGTCACCTGCGAAAGTGGTATAATAATTTCTTTAGTTCTTGTTTTGCTCGGGACGAGCAAAAGATAAGTGTGGGGGTGTGAATAGTCTCTAAAACTGCATATTTTATACCACATCTTCACATTTAGTTAATTTTAAATTCTGCTAGTAATACCTCTCTTGCATGTTTCAGGTCCATGGTGTGCAATGAAGAAGAAGACCCTAAATCACCATTTAATGGGTGATTAAAGACCTATAATATAACCATTAACTTTGGAGAGCTGATTCGTCAAAATCAGGGGCCCAAAACTAGAAACCGAGATTTGCAACCGATAGGGGACAGAAGGAACAGTGCGCGGCAGCAAGCGCCGCGCGCGGGGCTCTAGAAGTGCCGCGTCTATGATCTCGTTTCCGTGGCCGTATGGACGCGGCCGTGCCCGTGCTTTGGGCCAGGGGTTTTCCCCTGGTCCTCTTTCCCCTAGTGCCTATATATACCCCCTGGGGTTCTTCAGTTGGGGATATACAGAGAGTAGTGTAGTTTTTCTTTCCATGTTGTAGTTTTAGGTAATTTAGTTTAGGTTAGTTCTTCTTCTTTCTTTGTATTTTTCATTTCTTGTAGATCGTGTAATAGGAGGAGAGAGAGAGAGATATGTGGTTGGAAAGAAAGAGTTCTTGTAATAGAAGGTGACAATCTATGAAAGGTTCTCTCTTTACCTCTCTTTATTTTCTTCTCTCTAACTCCTTTTACATGTTTAGCTAATCTTTTCTCTCATGGCAACTAACTACTAATCACTAACTAGTCTAACTTCTTATTTGATAATCCACATGAATCTAATAGCCTCTACTTGGCCTTACTCTTGCAAGAGCCATGATGGCTCATGATGATGGATCTAACACTCTAACATCCTAATTCTCTAACAAGCTAACATTACTTTACTCCATGCCTACTCTTATTTAGTTTTGATGGTTTAAGTGTAGCTTGTACTTGTTTTGTTGAGTTAGGATGTGATGAGTTACATATGGGCCATGCTTTGAAACATTCTTGAACCAAGGACTAGTGATTGCCAAGAATACATGTGAGGCAACTATCACTAAGAGATTAGCATGTCGGTGGAGTCATTAGTAGTTAGTAGCCATGAGTTTTCTTTCTTTTTTACTTTATTTTAGAAATATTCCAAAAACACAAACATTTTATCTTCTATGTTCTAACTTCTTCATATTTCACCGTACTTCTCTTTTCCATTCTTTGTTTTCCTGTCTTTTCATTCTTTCAAACATTGAAGAACTTTTAAAACACACGTGAATCAACCGATAAAGCTTCTATCGCCTCCTGTCCTTGTGGATTTGACTTGTTTTTGCTTCTATGCTATAACGGAAGTATCGAGGAAGCTAAAGCACTGACACTTTAAACATTGATTTCAAAACATACACTTTTTGTGCGCGATTTTCCCCTGATCAATTAGTGAGCCCAGAATGGGGAGAATTAGCTACTCATAATCGTGTGAAATAAAACATTGATTGAAATGTAACATATCCCTGAGTTGGAGAAGAAAAGAAGTTCTAAATCTTTATTGTTGTCACTTCAACATCGGACTACAATCACTCTTTCTCTCTCTCACTTTGTTTCTGGACTAAATTATAAAATAAAACTGAGATACAACTTTTCATAAACTAACTAACAATGATTCTAAACCTTAAAAATAAAACAAGAAATTAATCCTAGTCTTTGACCCTTTCTTCACAGATTTTCTTAATATTTATAGGAAAAATCAGAGGGGGGAGGCGTGAGAAGATAGAGGAAGCAAACACACCCCCTTATCCATTAACAAGGCCACGATCCGCAACCATCCAGGGAAGAAGATCGCCGATTTCTTTATCTTTCCTTTTATACAATGGGTTTTTCGCTTTGATTTTTAGATTTGATGAAACCTCCTTTGACTCTTCAGCGTTAACCAAATTGATTTGTAAAAATCTGATCTAACTGATTTTTCAACTAGTTTTATCTTCTTTGATTGCTATGATCCTTGATTTGAATTAATTCTGAATTAAGTCAGAATTTAGATGGGTTTGTTTGCTCTTCCTTCGCCCTTGGTAAAGGCCTGAACATTATTGACAAAAAGATAATTAAAAATAAAATTTATTATAATATAGATATAGAAAATATGACTATAATTATGCAATATCAGTGTCCGATCATCTCCACCATGATCACTTCTAATCTTTACCGTAGAGTGATCACATTCTATTTGAACATGTTTGTAAAAACTTGAAACCAAATCAAATGCATCGCTTTTGTGTATCAAAAAACAAAACCCATGTAAATTGGGAAAAATCATCTACAATCACAAATCGAAGTTTTTTCCCACCAAAACTAGTTATCCTCGTGTGACCAAACAAATCCATGTGAAGTAATGCAAAGATTTAGAAGTAGTACCACTTTCTTGTGGTGAAATGAGCACTTCACTTGCTTATTTTTCTTGCAATCTTCAGTTAAGTCTTTCAGAATTCTAAGGCTGGGTAGCCCTCTTATTAAAGATTTCTTGTTGAGCTTCCCAATAAGTTCCAAGTTTGCCTGTCAAAGTTTCTTATGTTAAAGTTATACCTCTTGATCTAAAGCACTTAAACACTTAACGTTTTAACTAGTGAGCTCTAGTGAGATCATTAAGCTCAAAAGTATAAACATTTCTATCTCTACTAACCTCAAAGACTATCTTACTATCACTATTAACAATCAAACATTTAGTGCACTTGAAAGTAACATCCAAATCTTTGTTACATAATTGACTAATACTTACAAGATTAGCTTTCAAACCATCAACAAATAAAACATCTTCTAAGATGATAGATGGAGATTTATCGATATTGCCAGTACCAACAATTTTACCATCTTTAGGACAAGCTTCATTTGAATCACAGAAATCAATGCAAATCCGGATCCTCCCATTCTTCTTGGTGAAAGGGACGATATTAGCTACCCAATCAGGGTGTTATTCTTTCCTAATGAAACCAGAGTTTATGAGCTTCTTGACTTCTGATTGAATTGCTTCCATTATCTCTGGGTAGAACCGTCATTGCTGTTGCTTGACGGGCTTCGCATCTGGATTAATGTTTAGGTGGTGCATAACCACTTGAGGATCAAGCTCGAGCATATCCTCACACTTCCAAGTGAAGACATCTATATACTCTCATACGAGACGTATTTGATCTTCTTTCTCGAGAGGTGATAAGCTTTCGCTTATAAAGATGGGCTTAGGGTTAGCCTCATCTCCTAGATTAATCTGAGTTACCTTATCCTCTATAGGTGATTCACGTTATTCAAAGTGAATATCTTAGAGAGTGTTTAGGTGTTTGATTCTAGGATTTGTATCTGACTAGATCATTTTTTTCATCTTCTTCTTCCTGGTGGCTTGTTGAGACCATGTTCACCGAAAACTCTTTGAAGATACTGTCAACACTGACATCCGACTCCCACGATGATGTGCCTGACGAATGGTCATGATATAATGACTCTTCAGACTCAAAGATTGATGGGATTGGGGTTGACATATAGCCTAACCCTTCTGAGTTTTATGATAATAATCAGAGGCTTTCCCTTTTGGAACAAAAGATCGAAGCAGTGTTCATCTTCCTTTGCTGAAGTTTAAGCCAGACTTCTTCATCAAGTCATATTCCATATTCTCCATCATTCTAAGCACATTCGGCTCATAGTAAGAGAATTGTGGAGGTTCAACCTCACTTTTTGAGTCTTCTCGAATCATTGGTTTGGACTCGATTTTTCTGAAAAGGTTTGATTTTTGACCTTTGTGTTTCGCTGGGACCTCAAAGAAAGATTCTTGCACATCGCTGATATTTTCGCACACCATAAGAGATGATTTCATTGGTGCTTACAATGATATCGAGGCATCTATTACCGACCAGGGATCATCATCTATATCAGTACTAGTATTTGATGGTACAGAATCAGAAGTAAACACAGAAAAATAAACCAAATCTAAATCTTCATTAATGTACCACTCGCCTACATCATTGGTTGAGCTTATCAATGCTTATTATGAAGGAATTTAACTCCCACACACATATTTTTTTCTGTCTCTAGTTCAACATCAGCTTCATTACCAGAGTATGGTTCTTCTGACTAGGGATTCTTGTCTGCTTCTAGAAAGTCCTGGTAGAGGAGGGGTCAGTGAATTAGTTCTCTACTTCCTTGAATAGATGTCTTTTGGTGATCAATGTTTGGACCTTGCTATCTTCATCAACATATTTCATGACTTGATGAAGAGTGGAGGGTACGATGGAATTGTGATGTATCCACGATCGTCCCAACAACAGGTTGTATGAAGTATCAGCATCAATAATATAGCATGTCACCTTAGATCTCAAGTCCCCAATCTGGTATTTGAGTTTAATTTTTCCCATCGGGCACGTACCATTAGCATTGAAGTTATAAATGATAGTTTGAGTGGCGCTCAATCGATGAGTGGGTATTCCAAGTGTTGCATGACCCTGCGGGACATAATGCTCAACGCAGATCCTGGATCAACTTGAATACGGCTCACTTCAGATGATCCAATATACCCTGTGAAGTACAAGGGTCTATCATGTTGCTCTTTGACCTGAATGTCGTCCACGGTGAACATTGTACAGGGGAAATGATGAGAAGTGTGGAGACAGCTCTCTTTATTCTTCTCTGGTTTAGCCAAAATCTGGGTCATGAAGGCTTCTGCATCGGCTAAGGCTTCCCTAAGAGCTTCCCTTGTTGACTTCGATAGTATCAAGAGCTCATAAAAAGTGATTCTGGTCAGGATATTAGCTAGTTGAGCCAAGATGTCAAAGCGATAAGGTTTTGATGGTCCTTCTGCTTTGTTTTTTTGGAAGAGATTTATCATAGCGAAGCTCTTTTTGTTTTTTTATGGGTGCTTCATGGATTGCTTGACTGGTTCCTGGGTCGGCTTAGATGAACTCGCCACAGCTTCATCATACTTCTTCAAGTATTGCTGACCCAACCGGGTCCTTGCCACAAGTGGAGTATTCTGCTCTGCAGCGTGAACAATTATTTCCTCTTCAGAATCAGTAAGAGAGGCAACATCGATTTCTACTTCTTTGGAGGAAGCATACACCACATTACAAGGTGAAGCCTTGCTTTGTCATTGGACTTTCTGTTGGAAACATAGTTTATTGCTGACTTTCTATGAGATCGGGGTGAATCCACATGATCTTTCCTTGAGGAGTAGAGACAGGTACGAATCCTTTGTCCTGTTGATGGTGTAGATCTGCATTGATCAGCCTTAGTTCCCCTTTTGGAATGGGAACTACTCCGGCTAGTTTTGGTGGTTGTTCCTAAACTGAAGGAATAATGTCATGTTAGCCATCACCTTCTTTTGCTCCGGGCGGAGCTTAAGGACTTTCGCATCAATTAAATCCTGGAGGATATCTTTGAAGATGTAGCAGTTCTTAGTAGGGTACCCTAACATCTTATGATATAAGCAGTAATTAGGATTGTTTATTTTGCCCACTTCTTCAAGACGTCTGGCTTCTGAAAGCTTCAGCCTGTTGCTCTTGTTAAGTAACTTAAACAGGGAGTCAACATGCTCGTCTTTGAAGGAGTACTGCTTGTTGGTGTGCGTTTGACTTGAAGGACCAACCCCTCTAGTCAGTTGTGGTTTAGGAAGAGATTTTGTCTCTGTTGCCAGTGTATCTTTCCTTTTGGCTTGGGAAGATGCTTTTGGCGCGTGCCTTGTCGACTTTTCGGGTCTAGGCTTACTTTTTTTGCTTTGATCCTTACTTTTTTTGCTTTGATCCTGGCAACAATCTCCTCACCTTGCTCGCCTTATTGCACCAATTGCTTCCAAGTGCGGCTCTCAACCAGTCTTATTTGAGTTATAAGTGCAGTTTGTAGATTATGGCGACAGGTTTCCACCAATGTGACTTGGGTCATGCCACCAGATATCAGAGTGCCATGTTCTGAAATCTTTTCACAAATGCCTTGACTGGTTCTCCTTTTCTTTGCTTCGCTGCAAAAAGAATCAACATAGTTATCTCCAAGTCATCTTCAAAGAAACGGGCAAGAAATAGTTTCTCCAGGTCACCCCAGTTTTTGATGGATCCTTCGGGAAGCTTCATGTACCATTCAGGCAATCCCTTTAAGGGTGCCAATGAATAAACGTGCCAAGATAGCATCATTTGATACTACGTTTCCAATTTGAGTCTTGAAGTAGTATACATTTTGGTTTAGAGACCCTTTGTTGTTGAAAGTTTGTAGGGTCGGAGCTTTGAATTTGAGAGGGTATGGGATAAGATCCCACTCAGTCGAGTATGGCCGGACCACTCCTGCTTCTTGAAGGCTGCCTCGATTGGCGAGAGCTTCAATGCGCTTTTCTAGTTCACCCATTCTCTTCGAGTAATCACTTCCAGTTTTTGAACCCTCTTTTTCTTCAGGTGGGGTCTCTAGATTCTCAAAATTGGCATTCCCATTGTCAGAATCTTCGGCGTTAAAGTCTTCACCCTCATGGCCTTTTTTCTTGCTTGAAAACCCTTTAGTCTTTGGCTTCTTCTTTTTCTTAAGCAGCTTGGTCAACATCTACTTAACAATGTCGATAGATTCTTATTGAGCACGCATCATATCGTGTTGCTCCATCTGAGCCAGGGCTTGCTTTTCAAAGCGCCTGGCCATTTCTTCAGGAGTGCTTGTCATATATGCGAAAGCTTCTCCTCTAGTTTGAGGCTTGTGATTCTGCAATGGCAGAATGTGTTTCACTCAGTTTAATGCCCTGAGCTAATGCACTGTAAATTACTGGGGCAATTGTACCCGTCCGAGTGCGGGTATATTGGTACACCCCTTCTGGTTCAGCATCAGACTGGTCGGAGTTGACTACTGGCTGCTTCCCTTTAGCCCTGCTTGGTGTGGTGCTTGGGCCTACTATTTTTGCAGTGACTTCAGGGTACTCCATATCAGAAAAGGTTCTCTTCTTGTGGTGATGCCTCTTAGTCGAGCGGGAAACCAGAAATGCTTATAAACTTTTAAATACCGACTGTTTGCTCGTATACGAGCTGTGGTGGCATTCAGAGAGCACTGTTATGATGAGTCGTTCACAACAACACTGGGAAGTGATTTGATGCACACTTCTCTTCTTTGTCAGATAATCTCTTAGATCCGTTTTAGGCGTCGCTAAAAGATTAGCTTTAGGTTCCTGGGAATGAGAACTTTCAAGCTCATCTCTGACTTTAGACATCGAAGAGTGAACGCGAGCTTCGCGCGGTGACTTTGAGACGTGAGTCTCATGCACACGGGTCTCGCATTTTACATTTGAAACGTGAGGCTCACGTGGTTGCTATGGCCTGCGAGCATCGCGTCTTGAAGTCGAAACGCGAGCTTTGCATTCTATATTTGAAATGTAGGGCTCGTGTGGTTGCTCTAACCTGCAAGCATCGCGTCTTGAAGTCGAAATACGAGCTTCGCGTTCTGCATTTGAAACGCGAGCCTCACGTCCTTTGGTTGGAACACAAGCCTTGCATTCTTTACTTGACACATGGGTCTCATGTTTTGCATTTGAAACGCGGGCCTCGCGTTTAGAAATGCGGGCTTCGCATTCTTATGTTCAAACGCGGGTCTCACATTTTGGGACAAAAACACGGACCTCGCGTTTAGGAACAGAGACGTGCGTCTCTTGTTGTTCGACACGAGGCTGAGTTTCACGTTCTGCACCTGCTGAACAGATTGCATCTGCAGCTCTTTCAATCTATTGTCAGCGAGCTCGACGCCTCTATCGCCGTTCAACATTGCAGTTATGCTTCATGGGTTTCTGGAAAGCCCCAATAACTTGTGGTTGAGGAATCTGGAGAGGAGATCGATAACTAGATTGACCTTCACCACCTTTGGCTACAGGGGTCTCATGGAAGACATTGATATGGGCACGATCAGACACGACGTTGCTCGTGCAGACCATTTTTGGAGAAGTCTCCAAAGAGACTTGAGAACGGATCTCCAAAGATACCTTGCGGTATTGCGTCATTGCCTTCAGGCGTTTGGAGCTTGAAGAGAGATACTCTTCATACTTCACTTGGTCAAACTCAACAGCAGGCGATTCGACCGTCGTTCCGATGAAGTTGACATCTGCTTGCACCGCCATATTCTCATCAGTTGAGAAAACAGTCCCCAACAGAGTCGCCATCTTTTGTATGGGTCAAAAAATTACAATTGTAAAATTCTTTTAATTGAATAGAAGATCACAAAGAATACAATCCAATTACAAAAGAGAGAAAATCTTTTGACTAATTCTCCTTTTTGTTTAAAACTGGGTTCTTTCACATGGCAGTGACGAGTGAGTCTTGTTCTCTGTTGACCGGCTAGACGGCGGACTTCTTTGGGAAGGAAATCTTCTCTTCGAATCACTAACAGAGTAACATAACTCTTATCAATGATAAAATCTCAAAAAGAGATTAAAAAAACTAAACTTGAACTCAGCAAGTTTAAAGAGATGAACTCATTTGATTCTCTCCTTTTACTCTGATCAACCAACTCCTTTTTCAATAGTTTTCTTGACTATTTATAGAGGGTTTCTGGGGTATAATTGTCTCCTAGAATCCCTCCAAAATGGGATTAACTCCCCTCCTTACGTAGGTAGTAATTGACCCAGTAATGGGGCAGTTACAACAGAATTACAACACTGTTCTGTTACTTGAAACACGGGCTTGAGCATCGTGTTTTCATAGAAACACGAACATGACCGAGTTCCATGTTTGAACTGATACATGGACTTAACAAGCCCTGCATTAGATTGTAGACACAGGCTTAGACTAAGCCTCGCGTTTGAATTGAAACGCGGGACCTTGACTAAGCCTCGCATTTTGAATTGAACGCTATCTTGAATAAGCCTCGTGTTTTGAATTGAACGCTAGGTTGAATAAGCCTCGCATTTTGAATTAAATGATGGCTTGAATAAGCCTCGCGTTTCTTACTGATCTGAGCCTTGTGTTTGATAATTTTTGTCTTTAATTTTTTGACTATCCACGCTCATAAGGATATGTTCAACTTCTTTGTTGCAAAAAAGGAAGGGACTATCAAAATGGTGGATGGCTCGGCTTGCGAGGTCATTGGTATGGGGACAGTCAATATTACAAGAAAAGATGAGATGGTGCATGCTCTGGAGGCGATCCAATATGTCCCGAAGACACGGTATAATATGATATCCATAGAGGTGCTTGACGAAGAAGGATGTCGATCCAAGTACAATAAGGCGTCATCAAGATCAGTCAAGGTGACAGCGTAATTCTGGAAGGAGAGAAGTGTGAAAAAATATACAAGCTGAAGAAAAAAACTTAGAGCGAGGTGGAGTTTAAAGAATAAGCTTAGAAGGGAGCTTATTGCGAGATGGAGCTTCAAGGAACGCTGTGATAGGACATGAACTGAGTGAAAGTGTTACATAAAAGAGAAAGGATGCATTCAAATAAGGCCCGAGATGACCCAAGGTGTGGCAGTGAATCAACCAAAAGCCTCAGGGAGGGGGCAAGAGTTAAAGGCTTCACATTATGAACACAATCAAAGAAAAAATCAAGATATAATTTTCAAAATTTTCAAGGAGTTTTGCTAAAAATTTGAAAAGCAAGTCAAGGTAGAGATTATTGAAAATTTTCCTTGTTTTTAATAGGAGATGATGGTCAAGAAGATCCACGGAATTAGAGAAGAAAGAACTTAGAGAAAAAGTAAACTCAGAAAATAGGTGACATGCCTATCGATTGCACACAGAAGGCTGTTGATAGCAAGATATAGAGGAAAAAAGCAGCTCAGTCTCTCAACAGGGAGCAGACATTGTTGACAGACTGGCACACCTATCGGCAGGTGAAAAAGCCTGTCGATAGTTAGAAGCTAGAGTCAGATTCATGTCTTTTTTTCTGACGCGTTCAAGTTTCTTTTATGGTGGACTCAGAATAGAACTCAATTTCTATTCAGTGGAGACTTGTTTCTAAAGTTTGAAGATCTAGAATTCTTTTAGATCAAGAAAATCAACTCGTGCAAGGATTGATCAAGTTCTTCAAGTATCCGCCAACTAAGATCATCTCATAATTAGAATAGGGTTTGAATTGTAAAACTCTATAAATAAAAATTATAACCAAGTATATTGTATCATAATAAGAAAGATAAAAGACCAAGAAAGAGAAAAAAGGTGAGGTGCATAGAAAAAAGGCATGTTCTTGTAATCTTTTGAGATTCAAGGGGAAGACAAATACTCTTATGTGAATCAAGTGGAATGTTAGATCTCTTATACCAAGTTTATTAATAAAACTCTCTCAAGTTTTTTTCCGGTGGACGTAGGCTAAATTTAGGCCGAACCTCATTAAATCCTCGTGTTATTATTTCTACTCTTTGTCTTGCTATTGTCAGTTTTCTCCAAAATAGTTTTCCTTTTACAAGTAATACATATTATTAAGATTCCGCTGCGTACAATAATTAGTATTAGAGCTCCTATTGTAGCAATAGAATTATGCGTCACAATTATTCTATGCACATGACATGTTGTTCTTGTTGAGAGCTAATAAGAAATCAGTGAAGGAGATGGATGTCCTATTACGAACTCTTGCTTCTTACACTGGCCCTCATATCAATAAAAGTAAAGAGTAAGATGGTTTTCAGCAAAAGCTCCAAAAGTAAGTATCAGATGCTCAATCTCATTAGTATTCTAGAAGGATTTTTGCTAGTTAGATATTTGGGTACTCCCATATCTATCAACTACCTGAAGACCAGGCATTTCTCAGTATTGTTTGACAAATGCAAGGGTAGAATGGAAAGTTGGGCTGCACAAATCCTTTCTTTTGCTGGTAGAATTGAGCTAATCAAAATAGTAATTCATGATATTGTAGCATATTAGATACACACTTTTAAGATATGTCTACTTGCAAAGACTTGAGAAATTGTTTGCTAATTTCGTATGAAAAGGAAAAATGCATGCCTTTCAGAGCTATGCCTCCCAAAGATAGGCAGGTTAGGAATCATGAAGATATCTGACATCAATGCAGCAGCTGGGCAAAAATTTATTTGGAACCTAATGCACAAATCAATCTCTTTGGACCTTATGGATAAAGGCAAGAACTGCAAAAGCTCAATAGTATGTGTAATACCTCTATTTTGAAAAAACAAGTTTTTATAATAAATAATAGTATTTTAATATGTAATTATATATTGTATTAATTAGTATTTATGTTGTGAGTTACTACTATTAATTATTATTAATTACTATTACTATTTCTACTATTATTACCACTTATCATTAGTTGTTTTAGTTACTAATAATAAATATTATTGTTATTATGACTTTCATTTCACCTAAGCCTAACCCCAAAGCCCATTAGCCCATAACCCAATCTCTATATAAATTCCTAATCCTAACATTGACCTTAACCCTAACCCTAATCCACCTCATAATCCTCTTCTTCTCTTCCTCCCTCCTCCTCACAGCCGCCATGCTTCTCCTTCTTCGTACATGAAGAAGCCACCATGAGACCCCGCCCGCGAGCTCGACAATATCGCTACCTCCTTCCTCGCGCTCTCCTCCGCAGCACCTCCCCTATAGACCTAGGACATGACCTCCCATCGAAGCCCCGCTACCACAAGCATGGCCTACTACCTTCTCCACCCACCGATATCAACACCACCCATCTTCTTCACGCACAACCACCTCCGTGGCCAACCGAGTAATCTTCCTCCGCGTAGCCAGCATCCTTCTCCCTAAGCCCTCCGACGAGTCACCCAAGCACTCTTTCAACACAACCACACCTCTGTAGGCAGCCCTCGAAGCCGCCCTTTTCCATCGTTGCATCTGCCAGCGACCTCCACCATTTCCTCTCATGCACTCCTTCGAGCCTCACCCGCATCCCTTCCCGTGCTCTTCTCTCTACCTTGGTTGCACCCTCGCCCCCTCCACTCCTCCGGCAAGAGCCTAGAGCAAACCCCGCACGATCTTCTCTTCATCACCCGAGCACCACTATGACCAGCCCCATGCAGCTGTCGTGAGTCCCTCTCATTCTCTCTCCATCTCTCTCCTTATCCCTCTCTCTGTAAGTGAGTGTATACGCGCGCGCGTGTTATATTCTCTACCTCTCCCTCTCACTTTCTGTGCGTGTGGTGTGTCGTCGTATGTAAGGGTGTGTGTTTATGTTGAAAATACACCTAGAGGGGGGTGAATAAGTGTACGGCTAATCTAATGACAAAAAATGCAGAATTAAAAAACTTAATGCAACACACTTAGTGTAACCAAAGAGTGTAGCCGAATTCCCGGTGAAGGGCTCTAAACTAACTCCTCTTGATTCCTCTGGATAAGAGTTGAGGTGCTATATGAAGCTCTCTTAGTTAAACACAAGTAAGGGCACACAATCAAACCAAGCATGTATATATGATATGACAATAAGATGCAATGCACAATGTAAGAGAGAGAGTTAGAGAAAGTGGATCAAACGCAAACACCGAGATATATTTCGAGATTCGAGTACACAGCTCTACGTCCCCGCCTTCACACAGAAGGATTTTCATTAACTCGTCCACACAGGACTTCCCACACAGGGAACCTCCACTGAGGATTTTAGGCAAATACAATCCGGGAGTACACAACTCCTCTCTCAACCAATACAACCTCTCACTAGAGGCAAGGCACGAAACAAATCACCCCTACACTTAGAGGGATAGGCACTTAGCCAAACAATGATCAACCTCACAAATGAGGGATAGGCAAAAAGCCACAACTCCACCTCTTTACTAAGAGGGAACACAACTTTCACTATCACCTCTCACTCGACGGATCTTAATACAATCACCTCTCACAGAGGGATATCACAAAGAATGGAAGGTTTATAACACTTGGTGGTTATAGCAATCACAAACCAATTTTCCCACAAAAATAAGATCCTATAGATAGGATAGATAGATAGCTCAAGTGTGAGAAATATAAATAGTTTGGAAATAAAAAACACAAGAAAAAACTCTTGGAAAAACTTCTAGAAAAGCTATAGAAATGAAGATCAAAAACCAATCCCAAAGACTTCTCCTTTTCTTGATTTTCAACCCTTTAAAACAAATAAAGATCAAATCTTTTTGGCTTAAAAACTCTTTTGAAAACTTGTATTAAACACTAGAAAGAATGAGAATTTTTGCTCTTAGACAACTTGTTGAAAACAAACTCAAATAGAGGGTATTTATAGCCCCAATTCAAATCTGCCCGTTGGCAGTTGGAAAGGGCAGAATTGCCCTTCCGGTCTACCGCCTGGTCGACCGGCCCCAACGGTAAGATTTCTAACCGTTGTGCCTCCGGTCGACCGAGACTGGATACAGAAAGCAGAGCTCTCTGCTGGTCGACCGACCCGGTCGACCGGGGCCATTTTCAGATAGCAGAGCTCTCTAGACGGTCGACTGCCCGGTCGACCAGCCTACCAGCCCTGGCTGCGTGCACGTCCTGTGCACGTCGATCGACCGGTCCAGTCGACCGGCAGACAGCCAGTCCAGCATAATATAGGATTTAAAAACTTGGCTTTTTATTATCAAATAAATCCCATAAAATCACATAAATTCCACAAAAATTAGTTCTTATTATATCTTTAAAATATCAATATGTGTGATAAAAATTCAACACATATTACAAACTATTTGAGCCATTTTTGTGAGATTGCAAATTTGCCTTAAACCAAATACGTATTTTCGAAACTAGGATTTTTGAAATGGAAATCGTTTTCTCTAAAACTTATGCAAATACAAAAACATGATATTGAAACAACTTTGAAGCATATTGTATATGGATAGAATCCAATTTACATAAAAGGTATTATATCTATGTTTTTGATATTAAATCCAATAATGGTTAAACCGAAAACTAAAAACCAATAAACTTAAAAATAAGTGTGTGTGTGTGTGTGTGTGTAGTGAACTTGAGCATATCACACTATCTAATCCTTACAATAAGATCTAAACAAACTATACTAAAACAAACCGGTGTCTTCTTGTAGAACTCCTTCTCCAAGTTGACTCGATCCAAACACGATTCCCCGAGCTTGACTCCAACCGAGTGCTAAATGTGAACTTGACGTTCAAGCTCTTGAATCACCATGTGAAAGCTCCAAAATACCTTTGTTGAAGCTAATCAGCTACTAATATCATGATCAAAAATCTGAAACTAAATATCAGAAGATTATTAGTAAACTATAACTACATGAGTTAATCATCATCAAAACTAGAGTGAAGGGCCTCTGGGCCAACAATCTCCCCCTTTTTGATGATGACAAAACTCATGGAGTTATATATACATAGATTAAAGTTAAGTTTCATAGAAGCTCCCCCTTAACTCATGCATAGCAATAAACAATAAGGATATACAATGAATGCTCAATATAGACATGCATAAACATGCATAAAATAAGAAAATGAAACAAACATGATCTTTTATACCAATGAAATAAATATGCTTTTGATACTAATTTTAAAATAAACATGTTCTTAAAAACAATGTTGCTCTTGATACCGATAAAGACTCTATTTTAAAGTAAACATGTTCTTAAAAATAATGTCGCTCTCAATACTAATAAAAACTCTTGATACCAACAAAATAATAAAAGATGCTCTTGATACCAATACCAACAAAAGATGCTTTTGATACCAATGGTAAAGGATAACAAATTTAAACACATATGCATATAAAAATAAACATGCACATATGCATATAAAAACAAACATACATATATCAAACTCCAAAATATCTCTCCCCATTTTTGTCAATTCATCAGCAAAGGGGTGCAAACAATAAAGGGCATAAACAATATTTTTCTCCCTTTTTGCATAAATCAAAACAATAAAAGTATATATGCTATATAATTCATGAAGAGGAGAGACGTGAAGTTAACTCCCACTACATACATGCATTTATATGAAATGAGATGACTAAACCCTAACCACATAAAGCATAATATGCAATGTATAAAAGGAGATGTGAAGCTCCTACTACACACGTGTACTACATACCAAAGAAAGGTCAATTACTTCAATATGACATACACTCAACATGAATCTATATATAGAGAAGATGTTAAGCTTCCCTTACATATAAGCAATAAATATCAAAATGATACCAATTGAAAGATATATCAATTTATTACGGAGGTATACATCGAAACATCATGATACCAATTTATGATACCAATTAAAAATAAACAAAACAACAAAAATTTTGATATCAATAGAAAGATATAAACATATAGGTAATCTTGATACCAATTGTAAATATTAGTACCAATTGAAAATATTTTACACTTTTGATACCAATTGAAAAACATAAACCAATCTTTTGGGTTAAACACTAAAATCTTTTTGCAATAGAGATACCAAATAGAGAATAATATCAATTTAAGATTCTTCATACCAATATTGAAAATGAAACATATACCTATAGAAAATAATTTTCATTAGGAGCATAAAAAACTAAATGAATACTAAGATATCATTTTTCAACATAAAGAGTGGGAGTAAGATTCTAAAGGTAAACAAAACCGATTTAAAGGTAAAACATAAATTTTCTCTCCCTTTATGAAATACTAATGAAAATTATGCATAAGATTATATAAGATACCAATTTAAAAATAATTGTCATTAAGGACTAAATCAAGCTTAGCATAACCAAATTTGTGCTTAAAGATATAGAGATATAGTAAGTACAACCAAAACACAAATATATGTATGAAAATGTAAATACCAACCTAAATTGATACTATATGAAGTTGAAGCATACATATATAGAAACAAATATGAGTATACAACATAAATATCAATTGTGATACCAATTAAAAATACAATGAGAATCAAGTGTATAACTCATACTCCCTACCACCCATTTCATACACATGTTTAAATTGATTTTCAATAATGCATACAAGGCATGGTCGCCCATCCAACCGCCCATAGATGGGTAGGAGTTTTCAAAAATAAATTTAAAAATAAGTTTAGCATTTTTGAAAACTCTACCAAAATGAGGAATATGAACTAGTTATATGAAAAGCTTGAAAACTAGTACGAAATCCTTCAAGTAAGGAATAAAATAAGAATAAATTCTATAAAATATGAGAATCACATAATCAACACTCAAAATCTATATAACATAATAATACTCATGAAAATAAAGTCATGAGAAAACATCAAGTAATGTGAGTGTAAGAATCAAGTAATCACAAAATCATGGGAATAAGCAATAAGGCTCAATGTGAAATTCCTTTATACACATGAAAACATGAAAAATCATTTAATTTTTATTGAAACAATCTAAACTTTAAGACATATGTATGTTTTATACAAACTAGAGTATACATACATATCCAAACATGAATGAGTCCACAAAAATATATGCATGAAAGCAAGTGGCTCAAAGATATATATGTATAACTATTAGTTTAGACAAAATAGACATATACATGAAGCTAATCACAAACATGAAAATATGTACAAAATAAAGAATACAAGTCAAAATGCATGAATCATCAAAACTAGACTATACTAGTACATCTAGTGAGTACAAATGAGCAATCAAGCATAAACATTTAATAATCTATTTGTGGCTCACTAGTTGTACAAGTATATATTCAAGTTTTAATGAAAACTAACATCTAAACATGTAATCAAATCATGAAGCATAAAAATAAAACATAATTATGATCATTATATGAATGCACATGTTTAGAATTATGATATACATGATAGCTAAACTAAAGTGAGAACACAAAAGTAATAATCCATATGAACATGGGTGTAACTCAAGTACTATACATGTATGTCACAAATCTAATTATCATGGCATTTATGATAATAATCATGAAATATCAAAACATGCTAAAATCAATAATGAAAGCATGTAAACATAATGGAGAGTTAGAGATCGTTACCAAAATCAAGAGGACACATCTATGTCTCCAAACTATGGTGGTCCTCCCAAAGTGATGCATCCAAAATAGTCACCATTAAGCTCGGAACGCATCCACCTCAAGGTACCATCACTCTCACGTTAAGTGAGGCCCACACCTACATCAAATAAAATAGGAGTGGTCTTTGGTACTCATACTCTTTTGAGTCTATGAGGGTTAGCACCTTTCCTAACCCAAACAAACTTATTTGCTAAATTTACATCATGAACTCTATCATAATAAAACTTAGCAAGGTGGCCCTTACGTCCACAATGTGTACAAGTGTACACATAAGCATACATAGTGTTATGAGTGTGAACGTGAGGAGCATGTGTATGTCATGGTTTGTGTGCATGCATAGATGGAACTTATTTCTTAAAAAACATGGATTCCAAACGTGTGTGGTTCATGGCACATTGGTTCAAAGTGGAGCCCAAACAATCAACACTCTTCTTAAGCATACAAATATCAATTTCAATTATAGAAGAAGAGGTAGAGCATGCAATAGGTAAGCTAGATGATGAAGCTACACTAGCATGGCAAACATGTGTATCAATATCATTTTTCAAAAAAATATTTTTATTGGAAACCAAATCTAATTCCTTTGAAATAGAAATAATTTTATTTTTCAAGGAATCATTCTTTTAACACAAAATCAAGTTTTGAAGATAAAATCTCATTTTTCTTTAAGACAATTTCATAATCATTTTTACTTTTCAAAATTTTATTTTCATCTAAAGCAAGTTCAAGTTGGGATTTCAATGAGTCCCTTTCATTAGAGATCTCTACTTTCTCTTGCAAAGCCAAATCAAGTTTTGAACACAAATCCTTATTTTCTTTATTTAATGCAAAACTTTTTTTCAAAGCTTTATATTTTTAAGCAATTTCTCACAAACAATAGAAAGTTCTTCATTCAAAGCATCAGCATCAATATAATCATCGCCGGAAGAACTAGCACAATCATCTAGTTGAGATTCCGAATATACCTCAAGAGAGTCATTCCCTTGGACCATGTAGCAACGTTGTTTGGATTCTTCTCCACTAGATTCCTTCTCCATAATGTTTGGCGTTTGAAGCTCGGAGGAGGTCAAAGTGTTCCACACTGCAAAAGAGGAATCACAATGAGAAATCATACACAGATATTCTTTGTTAAGCGTGCTTCTAAGTGCCGTTAGGGCTTGTGCATTGGCCTCTATATGCTTGCTATTACCAAGATAGGGTTTCTTGGTAGCGGAAAGGAAAACATGCAAACCTATAATCTTGAGATACATACTCATCTTAATCTTCCATACGTCGATATTAGAAACATCAAACATGGGAGGGGTCAAGCAATCCATGAGTGTAAACAACATGTGTGCAAATGTAACTATAGACTAGCAACCAAGATCTCATTCCAAGGTGGTTAAACCTAATATCAGGAGCGTAGGCTCTAATACTAATTGAAAGTACACCTAGAGGGGGTGAATAGGTGTACGACTAATCTAATGACAAAAAATACAGAATTAAAAAACTTAATGCAACACACTTAGTGTAACCAAAGAGTGTAGCCGAATTCTCGATGAAGGGCTCTGGACTAATTCCTCTTGATTCCTCTGAATAAGAGTTGAGGTGCTATATGAAGCTCTCTTAGTTAAACACAAGTGAGGGCACACAATCAAACCAAGCATGTATATATGATATGACAATAAGATGCAATGCACAATGTAAGAGAGAGAGAGTTAGAGAAAGTGGATCAAACGCAAACACCGAGATATGTTTCGAGGTTCGAGCACACAGCTCTACGTCCCCGCCTTTACACAGAAGGATTTTCACTAACTCGTCCACACAGGACTTCCCACACAGGGAACCTCCACTGAGGATTTTGGGCAAATACAATCCAGGAGTACACAACTCCTCTCTCAACCAATACAACCTCTCACTAGAGGCAAGGCACAAAACAAATCACCTCTACACTTAGAGGGATAGGCACTTAGCCAAACAATGATCAACCTCACAAATGAGGGATAGACACAAAGCCATAACTCCACCTCTTCACTAAGAGGGAACACAACTTCCACATCACCTCTCACTCGAGGGATCTCAATACAATCACCTCTCACTAGAGGGATACCATAAAGAATGAAAGGTTTACAACACTTGGTGGTTATAACAACCACAAACCAATTTTTCCACAAAAATAAGATCCTATAGATAGGATAGATAGATAGTTCAAGTGTGAGAAATATAAAGAGTTTGAAAATCAAAAACACAAGGAAAAACTCTTGGGAAAACTTCTAGAAAAGCTATAAAAATGAAGATAAAAAACCAATCCCAAAGACTTCTCCTTTTCTTGATTTTTCAACCCTTTAAAATAAATAAAGATCAAATCTTTTTGATTTAAAAACTCTTTTGAAAACTTGTATTAAACAATAGAAAGAATGAGAATTTTTGCTCTTAGAAAACTTGTTAAAAACAAACTCAAATGGGGGGTATTTATAGCCCCAATTCAAATATGCCCGTTGGCAGCAGGCAAGGGCAGAATTGCCCTTCCGATCGACCGCCCGGTCAACTGCCCCAACGGTCAGATTTCTGACTGTTGTGCCTCCGATCGACCGGCTCGGTTGACCGAGATGGGATACAGAGAGCAAAGCTCTCTGCCGGTCGACCGGCCCAGTCGACCAGGGCCATTTCCAGAGAGCAGAGCTCTTTAGACGGTCGACCGCCCGATCGACCGACCCACCAGCCCTGGCTGCGTGCACGTCCTATGCATGTCGGTCGACCGGTTCGATTAACCGACTTCTGCTCCGGTCGACCGCCAGACAGCCAGTCCAGCCTAATATAGGATTTAAAAACTTGGCTTTTTATTATGAAATAAATCCCATAAAATCACATAAATTCCATAAAAATCAGTTCTTATTATATCTTTGAAATATCAATATATATGATAAAAATTCAACACATATTAGAAACTATTTGAACAATTTTTGTGAGATTGAAAATTTGCCTTAAACCAAAATCCGTATTTCCGAAACTAGGATTTTTGAAATGGAAAATCGTTTTCTCCAAAACTTATGCAAATACAAAAACATGATGTTGAAACAACTTTGAAGCATATTGTATATGGATAAAATTCAATATATATGAAAGGTATTATATCTATGTTTTTGACATTAAATCGAATAATGGTTAAACCAAAAACCAATAAACTTAAAAGCAAGTGTGTATGTATAGTGAACTTGAGCATATCACACTATCTGATCTTTACAATGAGATCTAAACAAACTATACTAAAATAAACTGATGTCTTCTTGTAGAACTTCGTCTCCAAATTGACTCGATCCAAACGCGATTCCCCGAGCTTGACTCCAACCGAGTGCTAGATGTGAACTTGACGCTAGAGCTCTTGAATCACCATGTGAAAGCTCCAAAATACTTTTATTGAAGCTAATTACCTACTAATATCTTGATCAAAAATCTGAAACTAAATATCAGAAGATTATTAGTAAACTATAACTACAAGAGTTAATCATCATCAAAACTAGAGTGAAGGGCCTCTGGGAAAACAAATGTGTGTATGTGCTAGGTGCATGTGGCGTGCATGAGTTCCCTCTTCCTCTATGTGTAAGGGTGTGTCTCTGTATCTCTCTCACTATACCTCTCAATCTCTCTCCATGTGCGCATGTTTGTGTGTTGTAGTTATTCGAATCTGATCGAATATTTCATATCCGAACCCAATAACAGAAGATTCAGATTCATTTTTGCAGAGTATCAATACGCTAGACAATTAGAAGACCCAGCAGCGCATTAACACTAGTTCGTGCAGTGCAGACTGATGGTGATTCAGACCTGGATCCGCGTCATTTTATGTGAGTGTTTATTTACTTTTATTATTGTTTATTTATTTTAATTACTGAGTGTTCATGTTATTTGTTTATTTTAATTGTACATTTTATTATATCATTTCATACGTGTTATTCTTTTATAAATTGATTGTGTTAATTGACTATTTAATGTTCGCTATTCATGTCCTATTTGGAATCATCTGGTATGTTCATGTATACTTTGTTACATGTATATAGTAGAACCCCTACAAATTAATCTCCTCTAAATTAATAACCTCTCTAAATTAATAAAAAATCTCGATCCCGACTCGGACCAGTATAAAAAAATTGATAAACCATTATATCGTAATAATTAATAATTTCCTTTTGAAATCTAGTGTAAAATTTTGGTCCCGACTGTCGCATAAATTAAAATTTTCATAAAAGTATAAAATATATAACATACAACATTCAAGAAGTAGAAAAGTACTTTAAGCTGCCAGTTTGCACAAGGTCACCATGTTTGATATTTTTGACTTCATTCTTCTTCTTTTGAGTTATTCTCAAGAAGTTATTATGATCACTTTGTTGTTGTAGCCAAAAGGTTTCAACTAAATTTTGCATTTCAACAGTCTTACTTATGATAAGATATATTTGCAAGAAATTTTAAGGAGCTTACCAACCAAAGTCAAATTTTTAAGGAGGTTAAATGCTATGGAGCTATTGAAGGAGTTCGAAAGACGTGCAATATTAAACAAACACATTTTCTAAGTCAAAATAACAATTTACAAGGTAAAAACCTTCAAATTAATAACCCCTCTAAATTAATACTCAAAGGTGGGTCCCAAGAATATTAATTTAGAGGGGTTCTACTGTATTTTAGAGTAAATAATTCTTGACCCCAGATGATTAGATTGGAGTTATTAGTAGACTTGATTTGAGTGGAGGTTGATTTGTGATTGGGAAGCAGATCGGGTTGGTGGAATAATAAATCTTAAAGATACGTAATGGACTTTGGACTTGTATTATTATACCGAGAGTTTAGATATTTATGGATATTGGATCAGATATACCCTTGATATCAGACATTGGACTCTATGTTTGTGACAGAGATATTAGTATTTTATCTATTATTGCTTTGTTGTTCACATTTTGATTCAGATCTAGTTGTGATGAACTATAAATTATAATTTAATTAAATCTTGAGGTTGGGTGGATTCCTGATATTGATTAAATACTTGGACTTTACTTGAGATATTTACCAGACTTGAACTTTTCATGTTTGGCGATAATTTAGAAAATGATTTATTAGATTTGAGGTTGACTATTTAGTGACCGTGGTTAAATGAGTGGATACTCATGTGAGTTATTTATCAGATTTGATCTCCTTTATTCGATGATAATTTAAATGAGAATTTATCTGGATATTGAGTATTTATTTAAATGTGGTATAACTTTATTAAAAGATTGGATATTGGATTTGGATCTATCAACGAGTGTATTAGAGTAGAGTTAACTTGGAGTTCAGGATTATGTGTAGAGTGGATTGACTAGAACTAGTTAAACATACATTTATACAATTGAGTTGTTACTTTGATTTTGGATAGATGATTGAGTTCAATTAAAGTAAGAGCGGATTGATGATCTTGATCGGATCGGACAGTGATGATTGGTTAGATGTTACCGAGTATTTATTGGTTGAATCTCGAATATACTGGTGTCTTAGATAACTACAGTAGATTTATAGTAATGAGAGAACTACTTTAAAGTTAATTGAGATTGTGATGTGATAGTGAATTTAATAAATGATGATGGTGATGGTATCGAGATCTGAAGTTAAAGAAACTTTTTATTGTTATATCATAGAGCATATGGATGAGATGGTATATTGACTAGACAGTACATGACACGTTATATCTCATGTTACTGAAAATTACTGAGAAAGTATTGTCAGACTAGTTTTACTGTTTATATGGTTATATTGTTCATATTGTTACTGTTCACTGTTACTGCCACTATTATTGTCATTGTATTAACCCAGTAATCTAGGAACATGGATATTGCTTGATTTAAGTAAATTAATTAATAATGTAATTGGACAACTTACACGGGATTGAAAAAATTGATGGAGAAGACAACGTCTGTATTTTGGGTGGACCTAGGATACAGGTTGCGCAGCTGACTGAGGGCTCCATTGCAGGATTTTTGGGGGATGACTGGCATCCCATCTGTTATTGTTCCACTCTTTTACAGTGAGTTAATGTTACTGTTACTGAGTACCTAGCGGTACGGCCTGGTTCAACGTCAGGAAACTGAGATCGTGGTCCTGAGTATGTACGGGACCCACCTAAAATATGGATAATGTCTCCTTCTGTTAGTTTCAATAATAGAGGACCCAAATTGATATGTGTAGTAGGCGTAGTATGGGGTGTGTTTACCGCATGTGACAATTGGTGTTCGCTGACATAATTAATATAATAAATTGTCGATATTGTATTGTGATTGACTGTTTCACTTTTATACTATGATAGACACCTGACATATGCATGTCATGATAGATATTTGACTTGACCTATGATTCTACTATAGACTATTCGCACAACTATCGTAGTGTGTTCACATGTTATATGCACGTGCACCCTTTCCTCATTTTACAAACTCAATTGGGATTTTTCTGACTCCCCTGGATTTGCATATCCAGGTCTATGGTTATTACATTCTGTTGATCAGGTATTTGGAGAGGATCATCGGTATTACGAGGAGCTTGGAGTTTTTTTTACTCGATCAACCATTCTTGGTATCTTATTGTGTTTTCTCTTATTCTGTCGATTTTATTGATTCTCTACAGTTTGGCCTCTATATTGTTCTATTTTATTTATTCATGAAATAATATTGTCATGTGTATATATTTATATGTCATATTGTAGTGGTTATCATGTCATCTTAGTTGATTCAGATATCTTGTTCAGGTTACATTATGTTTAGCATGTATGGGTGGGGTATTTTTCTTACGTATATTCATCGTTGACTCTCGCCGCGTCTCTGCTCCAGCGTATTTATGAAGTGGGGCGTGACAGTATGGGAAGCTCCGTCTCTCCTCTTGACTCAGGTACTTGGAAATTCGTGACAAGTCAATGCAACAGTTGGCTAAAACTTATTTGAAACATTTGCACAAATCAATCTTTTTAGGCCTTATGGATAAAGGATAGATATTGTAAAAGTTCTACAATATAGGAAGCTCATGTCTCTCCTCTTGACTCGGGTATTTGAAAATTCATGGCAACTCTGAGAAGCATTGAGTTGATAACATGCCTACTAATACTGGAGTTTGGACCAAGAAATTCACTTCAACCGGTAAATTTATTTTCAGCTCAGCATGAAAACTAATTAGAACTCCTTCAACTCATTTTGATTTCCATTCTTTGGTCTGGTTTGCTTCAAATGGCATGTTGTCTGCTTAGAGCACTCAAGAAAAGACTTACAGGGATAGGTTGTCAATTTGGCATACACAACAATCAGATTAATGTTGGACCAAGTGTACAATCATCTATTTTTGTTTGATGATTATAAGACTCATGTAGTAATGAGGTACTAGTTAAGTTCAAGAGTATTTAGGTTTTCAGGGTTCAAAAGTTACGATTTAGTTTCATTCTTCCTCAAAAGGAAGATGTTAAAGTACTAAAGTTAATTCAAGCATGAGACTCAAACTTGGATGATCAAAGCGTGGATTTTTGAAGAAGCCCACTTAAAGGAGACTTAAAGATTGAGTAACCCTTGTAAGAATTTAGAATGTACAAGTTTAGGGTTTTGAATTGATGCACAAGAGTACATCACATACAGAAGAGATTTTTATCTTGTTTTTGGTTTCTGAACAAACTTGTCTATTCATACATGTTCAATATTTTTTGTTGCAATTTTTGTGTCTAAACATATACATGTATTTCATAGTTTAAATCTAGCCAAAACTATATATATATATATATATATATATATATATATATATATATATATATATATATATATATATATATAATATATATAATATATATATATATATATATATAGTGTATTTAAAAATTAGTTAGCACTGTCAAAACATATTTAAATTGTTGGGTTAGCATGGTCGACCGCCCTAGGTGTAGAGGCCTCTGCAAAACACCCAGTCGACCGAGCGATCGATTGCATCTGCACATGGACATGAACATGTTTGTGCATGTTTGTCGGCCGACCAACTGGTAGACCGCCAAACCTTGGATGCTCTCTGTTTTTGATTTGCGGTCGACTGACAGTAGTGCTAGAACTTTTCTTTACTCTCTATTTGTGGCTCGGTCGACCTGCTGGTCAACTGTCTGGTCGTCTGTTGACCCGTCTCTGCTACAGTAATGTTAATTTTTGAATCTATTTATTTTCTGACTTTTCCCAATGGATATATTTGCTATTTTTGGGTCTAATCACTTATCTTAAGCTCAGTTTTCCCCTCTAATAATATTTACCTATCGCCTATATATATGGGTCATTTATAGAGGATTACAACAAGTTGTTTATCAAGAGAAAACAAGTTTTACAAAAAAAAAAAAAAATCAAGTTTTTGTTTTCAAGTTTCAAGAGTTCTCAATTTTAAATCCATTTCTACAAGTTTTAGGCTCTCAAATTCATTCTTTTCAATTGAATTCTTTTCAACATAATTCTCTCGCACGAACTTCTTGAGCTTCATTTCTCATTCTATACTCTAGGAAGACGTAAAGAGAGAGTTTGTGATCTTTGTGATCACCAAGAGCTTGTAAACTTCATTGGCTTCATGCTACCTCTTATGTAGATGATTGAAGGTTGAGTTGTAGCTCCGAGTCTTGCGTAGACCATTGTTGTTGTGGTTTCTTTGTGAAAATCCTAAGTGGATAGTGGGAATCCATCACGTGATGAAGGCGGGACGTAGAGCGAGTTGCTCAAACCTCGAAAAAATTCTTTATGTTTGCCATTGTCATTTCTCTCACTCTTGCTCATACTCTATTGCTCATACTTTTTTGTTATTTTCATTGTTCTTTATTCGACTTGCTCTATATTGCTTGAAATATTCATACTTGTCAGTTTTTCTCATTCAAGTAACAAGGCAATTGTGCACCTCATCTCTTATTCAAGAGAAATTAATAGGAGAAGTTCTAGAGCCCTTAATTGGGAATCCAACTTCACTTCTTATTTTTCAGTTAATCATTTTTATTATTGTTTTAATTGTTATATTTTCGTATTAGATTAGCATTTCACCTATTCACCCTATATTGTCACTCCAAAAAGAAAGATCCCAGATAGACCCCAGAGTGGTTGAACGATGTCTAACCCGTCGACACTTCTATAAGATAGATCGCGAACAGTTGAGCAAATAGCTAGAAGGTGATGAAAAATGGCTAAAGATTGGCTAAGGCTTAGCTTCCCATGAAGTTTTAAGTTAGCTCCTCTTGGAGCTTTAGCCTCGCAGTAGGCTGGCTCCTCTTGAAGCTTTAGCTCTGTAGTGGGTTAGCTCCTTATTGAGCTTAGAGATAGCTCCGCATGGAGCTGAAAATTAGCTTTGCATGAAGTTTTAAACTAGCTACGCTTGAAGCTCTGAGAAAGCTTCGCAGAGAACTCAAGTTTGCTCTGCATGGAACCTTAACCTTGAAGGCAAGGTTAGCTCCGCTTGGGGCTGTTGGTCATGTTGACCACTTCAAATCCCAGCACGAGATTAGTGGAGTAACTGCCCGCTAAGTTAGTAAGATTAATTCCCACTTTAAATGAGCGATCACTCTCATGATCCCTCATGAAGATGAGATAATTAAGGGACTTGTAACGCCCCAAGCCAGCTGGCTGGCTAGCCTCGCAGGCTATTATTTTAGCTTTGCAGCTACCTCTCACTTCGCCAGAGGTTATTTTAGCTTCGCGCAGGAAGCTATCCAGACTGTTTTCAGTCTGTGCTGATTTCTAGAGGTGATTATACCCCTATAGAGTCTATAAATAGTCCATCTTGAGGCTAAGCACATAGCTGGCCATTGGATAGCAAAAATTGCTAGAGAAAAAGAAGAGATCTCATCTCAAGAGAATCACTCTCTAAGCTTTCAAGTTTAATCCTTTAAGGATAACTTCAAGGTTCTAATACCCTAGATCTTCAATGCTTAATGAATTTTGAAACCAGGCGAGAAGAAAATTCCCAAGTAGTAAAGTTCGAGACTCAATCGATCGCACATCAAAGGAACAAAGTGGTCATGCGCTGACTAGACTTCCACCGGTATACTTTCTCAAAAACCCTAGAAGAGAATTCTTGTAATTTTTTTTACTTGTAATTTCTCTTTAATCTTTTTGTAAGTTTTCCCCTTTAAAATTAATAGAAAACAAGATGGCGACTCCGCTGGGGAGCAAATTCTCCACTGCTAAGAATGAAGTGTCGTAATGCGATGATCAGACTCTCGGGTCTATTGCTGAAACTTTAGTTTTGCACTTTGACCAAGAGAAGTTTGATCAGCTTCTCTCTGAGGGTAGCACAAGTCCCCTGAATGTGCGCGCAAGCACAGGAAGATCATTGTAACCAGAGCCCCTCTAACTAATGCTTGAAAAAATCCTCTGTTGAGACGAATAAGGCTCTCTGCGAGCCATCACAGTCTCCTATGAGGCTAAACAGACTCCAAGTGAGTCTGCTACAATCTCAACAAAGACTAAATTAGCTTCACACCTGTGTATCTACGCTTCCATGCAAGGCTAAAAAGGCTTCATACGAGCCTATGACAGACTCTGCTAGGGCAATTTTGATTAAAAAAAATCCAATTTAGTCTCATGCGAGGTTAGAGATAATTCTCCTTCAGCTTAAAATTAAGCTAATTTAGTCTCTGGCTGCGAGACTATTTCAACTTTTCATAGAGGTAAACCTCGCATGTCCCGCGAGACTACAGCCAAAGCATCACTTGGTGCTAGCAGTGAGGCTACTACAACCTCGCTCACATCATCAGCACTATTGGGCAGTGCTACAGAAGCTATTAGCCGCGAGGCTAAAGCTAAAGCACTATTTGGTGCTAACAGTAAAGCTATTTCAACTTCACTCAAAACAAAAGCATCACTGGGCAGCTCTAAGCTCGCCTCCAACAGCAGAGCTAACATACTTAGCGCTCAGACAGCTTCGCCCTGTGAAGCTAAGCCTTAATGTGAAGCTACCATAGCTTCGCCTATAGCCAAAAGGAAAGTCTATAAGGCTAAACCTAAGGCTTTTCAACCCAAGAAGGCTAACCTCTAGCCTCTCCGAGTCTCCATGTTGGATCGGTTAGGTCCAGCTAACACAAACTTATGAGAATATCTGAGCAACAAACAGAAACTCCGATCTGATGAATCTGTTCACGTCTCGTCGTCCCAATACGGACAAGCGGGATGGCAACTAGTGACAATGAAATCTGTCCATGTTTGCTTGGGGTCATCCCCCACTACATCTGCTCCAGATCAATAATTAGTTTTTACAGATTATACATCCAACCTTCTAAGAGACCTAAGTCTCAAAAGAAGAAAGCGACAAAGGTTTCACACCTACCAGCTGCCTCTATCAATTTAAAAGCAGAGAAAGGGATCTGTTACGGTCCTGGAGAAGGAGATGGGAGGTTCATACTCCCTTAGTCAGAGATTTTGACTATAGTCCCAACTTAGGTTAGGTACTGGTGGAACAAGAGGGTGCCTTCCAAGATACTTGCTCCAGGGTAGCAATGTCCAACAACTATTGACAACCTTCTTCCTCAACAAGGGCTACATCGCCGGTGCCATTAAGACACCTCTTCCAATGGTCTGATGATGAAGAAGTAGCTAGTGGTTGTGCCTCCTGTGCTACCATCAGCTCAATGCGAACAGGACTTATATTAGCAACATGGCCAATAATAACAACGATAAGGATGTAGATCTCTATCATCGCATGGAGGCTCAGGAGCAAACTTCTAGGGCACAACAAGTAGCCCTGAAAATATTTAGCAAATGTTGACTCAACTTCTGACTAATAATGATGACACTACCGGTAGCAATCACAATAAGGAAGGAAACCTCAAAAATGAACCTCCAAGGACTGAGCGATCGAAAGAAGGCTCTTTAATCGATGTCGAAGTCATCAAAGCATCCAGGCTCAGATAGAATCCCTGGCCTAAAGGGATGAATTGAAGAAAGTCGGGATGACACGTACTTACCTGTTGGAATGGGACTCAGTTCCATATCTACCGAAGTTCAAGCCACCTACGTTGCATATGTATGATGGCAAGAGCTCCCCAAATCAGCATATCAATTACTTTTGATCTCAAACTGGCAATGTAATAGATAATGATACTATCATGGCCAGATTATTCATCAACATCCTCAAGGAGTACACTTTGACTGGTTAGTAGCCTTCCCAGTGGCTCCATCAATTCTTAAATTGGCTTGAAAACTCGGTTCCTCTCTCAATTCTATGAAGAGGATATCGAGGTGACCATTGACAAACTTCTCTCGATGGTCGAGAGGAGGAGAATCTGTACAGGATTATATAGAGAGGTTTCCAACCTTTCTCTTATGTGCCCTATTGGCATGCCTTTGCCCATCTTGCTCCAGACATACAGGCATAACTTTCTCGACAAAGTGCAAATTCGTATGGGAGCCTTCAAAGCCCATACCTGAAAAGAGCTTGTTGAACAGGCCGAGATAGCTGAGAATTCGACTAAAAAGTTTGAGCCCTTGATGCCAAAGAACAAATGGGGGTCAACTACAAGGGACAAGATGCAGCCCAGTCTTCCCAGGCCATAGGGAAAGAGACTATGGCTATAGAACTGACCGGGGAAGCTCCATCATAGGAGAAAAGGAGTAGATCTTGTTGGCCCAATGGCCTTCCACTCTAGTTTTGATGATGATCAACTCATGTAGTTATGTTTACTAATATTCTTGTGTTTCTAAGTTTCAGATCATTAGCAAGATATTAGTTTGGGAGATAGCTTCAACAAGGTGTTTGGAAGCTTATCATGGTGATTCCGGTGCCAAAGCTTCAAGATTATACCTTTGCACTTGGAAGATCACGGTTTGGGAGCTAGTCTACTTGAAGATAGAAGATCTACAAGCAAGACTTAGGTATCCTAATTTAGATAGTGTTTTAGATCCATTTGTAAAGCTTAGTTTAGTGGATATGCTCAAGTGCACAAAACACACACGATTTATGATTTGGTTTTTGGTTTTTATGAATAGTTGATCAAAACAAGTTTACATATGGTATATGTATAGTAGATGTTTTCTATTTATACATACATGCTTTAACTTGGTAAACAAACTTATTTTGATATCCCTATTCATGTTTTGAAAAATCAAGTTTGACAAAATACAGGTTTTGTTTTTGATAAAATTTGCAAGACTCTAAAATGAATTGATATGTTGATATATTGTCTTGAAATTTCTATCACAGGTTTATGTTTCAATATAAAATGACAAAACAATTTTTATGGAATTTTCAGAAAAGATAAAAGATTTTTATAAAATATTTTTTCCAAAAATTCTGACCTGATTTGTGCTGACAGGCTGGTCGGTCGACCGTGTCGGTCGACCGCACCAAGGGGCCGGTCGACCGACCCGGTCGACCGACGTGCACAGACGTGCACGTCTGTTAGGCACAGATCCGGTCGACCGGGTCGGTCGACCGATGTGAGAGTTCTGCTCTCTGGAAATTTCGGTCGACCGGGCCGGTCGACCGATAGTGCCCAACGGTCATATTTCTGACCGTTGGCGGTCGACCGGGCCGGTCGACCGGTGGCTGTCAGAATTGCCACATCAGCCTAACGGCTAGTTTTCTGGTTTGGCCTATATATACCCTATTCATTTGGGATTTTGGCTAAGGTTTTTTAAGAGAAAAATTCTGGTTTTCTGAAGAGTTTAAAAGAGTTTTAAAAGAGTTTAAGTGCTAAAAAGATTTAATCTTTATTTGTTTTTGTGTTTTTGAAAATCAAAGAAAATAGGATTTGGGATATTTGTGTTGATTTTCATTCTATATCTTTTGGCAAGAATTTTCCCAAGTATTTTTCTTTGTTGCTTGTTTCCAAAACACTTAGTTTCCACTTGAGCTATATCTTCTATCCTAAGTTATTAGGATCTTTGTTTTGTGTGGAAAAAGAAAAGAGAAAAAGAAAGAAAAGAGAAGTTTGTGGTTGTGGAACCACTTGTTGTAAACCCTCCTTGCTTTTGTGAATCCCTCTTCGGTAGAGGTGATCGGAGTGGTATTGTGATTGGTTTGTGAGCCTCTTAGGTAGAGGTGGTTGTTGTATTTGGCTACGGGCCGTATCCCTCTTCGGTAGAGGTGGATTGTGGTTGTATAGCCTCGGTGGCTTTGTAAGGTTGAGAGAGGAGTTTGGTACTCCTATAGTGGATTGGGAAATCCTACACGGTGGTGTAGGCGGGGAAGTAGAGCTAGGGGCTCGAACCTCGAAACAAATTTGTGTGTTTGCGATTGATCCAATTACTCTCAACTCTACTCTCTTATATTTGTGCAAGCATCATTCATTCATTGCATCATATATATTTGCGTGGGATTGAGCATATTCATACTTGCTTGCATTTGCACCTTGCATATTATTCATATTGTTATATATTGTATATGCTTGGATTGCTTGTGTGTGTGCAACACTTATACTCATCCAACAAGAGCTTCATATAGCAACCTCAACCCATTCAAGGGGAATCAAGAGGTGCTTGTCCAGAGCCTCGCAAGGGGAATTCGGCAACACTTGTTGGATTGTACTAAGTGTTCTTGTAAGATTGTTTTAGCTTCCGCATTTAGCACACTTAGTTTGCATTAAGTTCACTAGATTAGCACTTTCACCTATTCACCCCCCTCTAGGTGTACTTTCAATTGGTATCAGAGCTAGTGCTCCTGATATTAGGCTTAACATCCTAGGAGTGAGATCCATTTGCTTGCTAATCTATTTGTTTGCATTTGCTTGCTTGCACATTCATATAGTTTCCCATGGACTTCATGACCCCACCTAGCTATGACCCTTCCAACCTTGTGGTATGGAAGCTTAGGATGTCCATGTATTTGAAGACCCTAGGCATACATGCATATCTTGCCGCTACCAAGAAATACTATCTTGGTAATGGTGAACATATAGGGGCCAATACTCTTGCCCTTGAGGCTATTAGAAGCACACTTTCAAAAGATTATCTTTTACATGTTTCTAATATTGATTCCGCTTTTGTAGTATGGAACAAGTTGACAACCACAACCAACACCTCCGAGCTTCAAGTGCAAATCCAAAAGGAAGAGGAATCTAGTGGAGATTCCGAGTCACAATGCTTCATGGTCCAAGGGAATGACTCCCTTGAGGTACAATCGGAACCCCACTTAGATAGCAATGATGATTGTTCTAGTTCTTCATGTGATGAACATATTGATCCCCATGCTTTAAATGAAGAACTTTCAATTGTATGTGAAAAGCTAATAGAAAAATATAAGCTTTTGAAAAAGAAAAGTCTAGAAATTGAAAATGAAAATAAGAATTTGCATTCTAGACTTGATAATGTTTTGCAAGAGAAGGTTGAGGTCTATAATGAAAGGGATTCATTGAGATCTCAATTAGACCTTGTTTTAAAAGAAAATGAATTTTTAAAGTCTAAAAATGATTGTGATAATGTGTTGAAAAATAATGATGTTTTGTCATCGAAAATTGATTTTGTTTTAAAAGAAAATGATTCTCTAAAAAGAGAAATTGATTTCATTTCAAAAGAATTAGAAATTGTTTAAGTAAAAATAATTCTTTGAAAAATGATAAGTCTTCTCATGTTTGCCATGCTAGGGTAGTATCACACACTTCACCTATTGCATGCCACACTTCTTCTTTGATTAACAATGATATATCCATGCTTAAGAAGAGTGTAGATTGTTTGGGCTCCACTTTGAGCCAATGTGTAGAAGGGCATACACGCTTGGAATCCTTACTTCGAAAGAAACAAGTTCCATCTTTCCATGCACACCCTCCACGGCATACACATGCTCCTCACGGACACCATCAACACATGTATGCTCATGTGTACACTTGTACACATTGTGGACGTAGGGGCCACCTAGCTAAATTTGCTTTGATAGACTACATGTTGATAATTTAGCTAAGAAGTTTGTTTGGGTTAGAGAAGGTACTAACCCCCATGGACCCAATAAGAGATGGGTACCAAAGACCACCCCTCCTATTTTTGATGTAGGTGTGGGCTCTCACATGACGTGAGAGTGATGACACCTTGGAGTGGATGCGTTCCGGGCTTCATGAAAATCAATTGGATGCATCACTTTCAAGGGAAGATTTGGTGGAGAGGACCACCATGTTTTGGAGACAAGGAAAGTTGCCCTCTTGGCTTTGGTAACAAATTCCTAAACTCCCATTTACTACATGCGTTACATTTGTATCATTCTTAGCATGTATTGATAGCATGTTTTATTGTTTGATTTATAACATGTTTTGTTGATTACATGTTTATATCATTTGATTTATAGCTTGTCTTTGGATTAGTGTGTAAATGCCATGCTTATTAGATCCTTGACATACATGTATAGTATTTGAGACACATGCTTATATGAATCCATAATTAGTGTTCTCATGTTTGTTTAAACTATAATGTACATCATGAATCTAATACATGTGCATTTGACATATTAATCATGTTTTAGTTTTATCATGATGATTTTTAGCTGGTTTTGTACTTCATGTGGTACAAACTAGTTTAGATGTAGATATTATCAAAACTTGCATATATACATGTACACATAGTGAGAACAAATTGACTTATATATGTTTTGTACCTCATGCTCATTTGTACCCACTATATGCACTTGTATAAGCTAGTTTTGAGGATTCTTCCATTTAAACTTGTCATACCTATTTTCTTGATTTTACTTCATGTATATGTATTTTTGAATTCAAAACTAATAAATATACATGTATACCCATCGAGTCTTTTGCCTTCATGCAATTACTTTTAAATAGACTCGTTTATGATTGGGATATGTATGTACATTGTTAGATTTGGATGAATCATACATATACCTAGAAGTTGTGTTACAAATAAAAGAATTTTGATGAATCGTGTGAGTTTCGGTTTAGCAAAATGATATTCGTGTTTGTCTTGTGCTTAATGATTTGATTACTTGTTTAGATGTTAGTTTTCATTAAGACTAGGTATATATTTGTACATATAGTGGGACACAAATAAATCTATATATGTTTTGGGTTGAATGCTTATTTGTTCCCATTAGATGTGTGAATATAGTCTAGTTTTGATGATTCATACATTTTAGACTTGTATTCTCATTGTTGATTCGTGTTTGTGAGCTTTCCATTTCATGTATATGTTTAGCTTGCCAAACCTTAAGAAATACATGTACACCCCTTGAGTCATTTGCCTTTCATGCAAATATCTATTATGGACTCAAAAGTGTGTTTAGGGATATGTATGTATACTTCTTGTTTGTCAAGTCATACATATACCTTGAAAAATAAATATTTTTTATGATTTCTTGTTTTAAGGAATATTTGTACTTAATGACAAATTTCATGATTGTGATCTCCACACTTTACTTGTACACTCACACCTACAAATTGGTCATGCTTTGTTTTCATGAGACCTTTTTATACTTAATTGAATAGAGTGTTGATTATCATGTGGATTTCATTTTTATGAAAAATGATTTGTATTTATTCCTTGCTTGAAGGATTTCGTACTAGTTAGTTTTGTTAACTAGTTCGTATTCTTCGCTTTGATAATATGAGATATACACTTGACCCTATTCTTTAAATTGGTATCTTTGAACACTTTCAATTGGTATCAATTTTTGATCCTTCTGGTATACTCATATATGTTTTATGTATGTATGTATGTATGCTTTCTATCCTATGGTATCAATTTCAATTGGTATCTATTACTCTCATACATATATATCTTAATGCTAAGCTTGAAAATTTTTCAAATGGTTGATTTGTTTTTCAATTGGTATCTTAACAAGCTTATGCATATGTTTTGTTGGTATTTCATAAAGGGGGAGAAAATTTGTTGTTGTCTTTCAATTGGTATTTGATTCCCACTCCCTTGCTTTATGTTAAAATATAGTTTCAAATTGGTATCATGTGTTTAAAAGAACATATTTCTCTTAATGATATCAAGATGTTTATGTTGAGTGTTTTTAATTGGTATCAATATGCACTTTATTGTCATATCTTGAATTGGTATCATTGTTGTTATGAATGTTTGGATTACCCCTTCTTGATCTTTTTGTTTTTGACAAAAAGGGGGAGAAAATATTGTTTTTATGATTTTAACCCTTTGTTGGTTCCTTGATTAGGACAAAAAGGGGGAGAAGACTTTGGTTGTTTTGTAACTTATATGCATGTCTTTGTATGCATGTATTTGCTTTAAGAATTAAAAAAAAAATGTTTGATTTTGCTATTTACCCCTTTGTTGATGATTGACAAAAAGGGGGAGAAGAATTTGTGTTTATGTTTTTAATATATGCATGACTTCCTTGCTTAATTGGTATATTGTTTAATTGGTATCTTGTTTAAAATGATTGTTTTTATTGATATCTAGAACATTAAGCATTGCATGTTGTTTGGTTAAATTGGTATCTAGAACATAGTTTATGTTGAATATTCCATTAGTATCTAGATTACCATGTTTATATGCATTGTCATGCATTGCATATTATTGTTTATTTGTTTATGCATGAGTTAAGGGGAGCTTCTTTGAAGCTTAACTTTAATCCATGCATATATAACTCCATGAGTTTTGTCATCATCAAAAAGGGGGAGATTGTTGGCCCAATGGCCTTCCACTCTAGTTTTGATGATGATCAACTCATGTAGTTATGTTTACTAATATTCTTGTGTTTCTAAGTTTCAGATCATTAGCAAGATATTAGTTTGGGAGATAGCTTCAACAAGGTGTTTGGAAGCTTATCATGGTGATTCCGGTGCCAAAGCTTCAAGATTATACCTTTGCACTTGGAAGATCACGGTTTGGGAGCTAGTCTACTTGAAGATAGAAGATCTACAAGCAAGACTTAGGTATCCTAGTTTAGATAGTGTTTTAGATCCATTTGTAAAGCTTAGTTTAGTGGATATGCTCAAGTGCACAAAACACACACGATTTATGATTTGGTTTTTGGTTTTTATGAATAGTTGATCAAAACAAGTTTACATATGGTATATGTATAGTAGATGTTTTCTATTTATACATACATGCTTTAACTTGGTAAACAAACTTATTTTGATATCCCTATTCATGTTTTGAAAAATCAAGTTTGACAAAATACAGGTTTTGTTTTTGATAAAATTTGCAAGACTCTAAAATGAATTGATATGTTGATATATTGTCTTGAAATTTCTATCACAGGTTTATGTTTCAATATAAAATGACAAAACAATTTTTATGGAATTTTCAGAAAAGATAAAAGATTTTTATAAAATATTTTTTCCAAAAATTCTGACCTGATTTGTGCTGACAGGCTGGTCGGTCGACCGTGTCGGTCGACCGCACCAAGGGGCCGGTCGACCGACCCGGTCGACCGACGTGCACAGACGTGCACGTCTGTTAGGCACAGATCCGGTCGACCGGGTCGGTCGACCGATGTGAGAGTTCTGCTCTCTGGAAATTTCGGTCGACCGGGCCGGTCGACCGATAGTGCCCAACGGTCATATTTCTGACCGTTGGCGGTCGACCGGGCCGGTCGACCGGTGGCTGTCAGAATTGCCACATCAGCCTAACGGCTAGTTTTCTGGTTTGGCCTATATATACCCTATTCATTTGGGATTTTGGCTAAGGTTTTTTAAGAGAAAAATTCTGGTTTTCTGAAGAGTTTAAAAGAGTTTTAAAAGAGTTTAAGTGCTAAAAAGATTTAATCTTTATTTGTTTTGTGTTTTTGGAAAATCAAAGAAAATAGGATTTGGGATATTTGTGTTGATTTTCATTCTATATCTTTTGGCAAGAATTTTCCCAAGTATTTTTCTTTGTTGCTTGTTTCCAAAACACTTAGTTTCCACTTGAGCTATATCTTCTATCCTAAGTTATTAGGATCTTTGTTTTGTGTGGAAAAAGAAAAGAGAAAAAGAAAGAAAAGAGAAGTTTGTGGTTGTGGAACCACTTGTTGTAAACCCTCCTTGCTTTGTGAATCCCTCTTCGGTAGAGGTGATCGGAGTGGTATTGTGATTGGTTTGTGAGCCTCTTAGGTAGAGGTGGTTGTTGTATTTGGCTACGGGCCGTATCCCTCTTCGGTAGAGGTGGATTGTGGTTGTATAGCCTCGGTGGCTTTGTAAGGTTGAGAGAGGAGTTTGGTACTCCTATAGTGGATTGGGAAATCCTACACGGTGGTGTAGGCGGGGAAGTAGAGCTAGGGGCTCGAACCTCGAAACAAATTTGTGTGTTTGCGATTGATCCAATTACTCTCAACTCTACTCTCTTATATTTGTGCATGCATCATTCATTCATTGCATCATATATATTTGCGTGGGATTGAGCATATTCATACTTGCTTGCATTTGCACCTTGCATATTATTCATATTGTTATATATTGTATATGCTTGGATTGCTTGTGTGTGTGCAACACTTATACTCATCCAACAAGAGCTTCATATAGCAACCTCAACCCATTCAAGGGGAATCAAGAGGTGCTTGTCCAGAGCCTCGCAAGGGGAATTCGGCAACACTTGTTGGATTGTACTAAGTGTTCTTGTAAGATTGTTTTAGCTTCCGCATTTAGCACACTTAGTTTGCATTAAGTTCACTAGATTAGCACTTTCACCTATTCACCCCCCTCTAGGTGTACTTTCAGATCTAACAACAATCTGGAGATCAAGTTTTCGCAGAAACAATTCTTCTTCTAAGATGAACAAGTGGTGATGATCTTCCAAGGGTAACAAGCTCAAGTTACTAGAAGTTTGGCCCCAGATGAAGTTGGATATACAAATGACCCCAACTATTGTCTCTTCTATAGGATGGTGCACCATCCTACCAGCAGATGTTTTGTCCTCAAAGATAAGATCCCATTAACTGATGCTATTGTTCTGACATTGAAATCAGAACAAAAGAAAGTCACTACTAATATGGAGACTCTTAATTTCAGGACCTTCACGAAAATGATGTTCCAGATGGACCAACCCTGATCCCCAAAGCATGACTGAAAGTCATCAATCCGCTAGCTGAAAAGCATGAAGCCAAGGATCTCACTCTGTTGACAGCAAAATCTGGGGAGATCATGTGGGTATACCTAGGCATTATTAAAGACAAGCAATGGGAGTCAAGACAGCCCAAGCTCAAGGGCAACTCTTGCAATGTCATCTCTCTTGCTCAAGATGATGAGGCGGTAACAGTAGGTTCTCTCAGCAGCTCTGAAGAGGAGAAGTGTGCCTTCGCAGCACAGCGCATAGCCCCACAGCCAGTAGGCTCTCGGTCTGAAAAGCAGTACCTACGATAGTATGATAAGACCCCTAATAAGAAACAACAGCTAACAATGTCGGGAACTGCTGCACCGATCCAGGCTTCGGCACCAGCTTCGCCACTGGGCAAAGAGAAGCAAAAGGAAGTGAAGTTCGATAAAGTCCTGAAGAAAATTCTTTCCAAAGACTTAATACTCCTTTCCGCTTTGACATACTGGCATAACTGGCCAATATTCCGGCTCGTATTACTCTACACGAGCTAGTCCGCCTCTCGAAGAAAATAAGAGAGGCACGTTGATTCAGAGTCTTTTATGACACAAGTGCCCTCAATCCCTACTGACGACAACGGGTCTTCGTGCCCCCAATATCATTTGGTACAACTATATGCGCCATTAATCACCTTCACTTTCGAAGACATGCTCCTCAAAGACAATAAGCATGATAGACCTTTGTACTATACTAGGCATATTAGTTCCACATGCATCGAGAGGATCCAAGTCGATCTGGGCTCTGCTTTAAATATCATCCCTAAGAGACTCCTCTACTTTCTCGGCATTCCCCTAAACAGGTTGTCGACAACGGCTACTACGATATACAGCTTCAACATCAGAAGTAGTCTTCCTCTAGGCAAGATCTGTCTCCGATGTCAGATTGGGGACTTGAATCAGAAGTGACATGTTACATCATCGACGCTGACACGCCTTATAATCTTTTGCTTGGACGACCTTAGATCCATGTTAACTGGATCGTTCCATCCACTCTCCACCAGTGTTTCAAGTACGTGGATGACAAAGCAATGGTCAGGACGGTATTTGTTAAAATGCAACCATTCAAAAGAGTGGATAACTACTTTACTGACTCTCTCCTCTACTGAGAAGTCAATAAAGTAGCCAAAGATCTGTTGCTCGATGACATTGACAGCGGCAATAAGGTGGATTCAGAGTCAGAAGAAGACGCGCCTGCTACCTTTTGCTTGGAGCCAATTGTAGCATGTCTAAATGATCCTGAATGTAATAATCCTGTCGATGATAACGATGAATGGGTCATCAATGAAAATGTACCTTTTGATATTTTCTGTGCCTTGATGATGTACTTAATTTGGCCAATATTAGTTCCTTACACATGCCTCAACCCATATTGAACATGGCATGCATTCTTGTAGAGGATAATGAAGAATCTGTCTTCGAGGTCCCTCCTTTTAAAAGAAACCAATCGCCAATCATATTTGGCAGAGTCCAGCTTCGGACTATTATACCCAAAGACTCAGTTAAAGACTTGTAACCTTTGAGTTCTTCTATTATGCACGATCAGCACATTTATGATAAGAAGAATGGGATACGACTTGCATCGAAGTGAAAGCTTGAATTTTGAGAAGGGACGACGCATCCCTTTGTAACCTTTCGTGTCAAAAAGAAAGCCTCTTAACCACTATGATCAGACCCAACAGAGTTTGGGATATGTTACACCATCTACTCAGTCTGAATCTGAGTCTAAAAAATCTCTAGCATCCTATTCCTCAGATTCATCGGATTGGGAATCTAACATTAGTATGGGGGTTGTTTTCAAAAATCTCTTCGCCAATATGACATCAATCAGGCAGGTCGAGAAAACGAGGACACTGAGCCATTTGATACCAATTCGTGGACTCAACAACTAGATCTCAATGGGAGAAATGACCAACGTGAGCCTCCTATCGAGGATAAAGTAATCCAAGTTGACGCAGGTGATCAAACACACCCGAAGCACATCTCTATAAGTGAAAGTTTATCGCCGATAGATAATCAAGAACTTATATCTGTCATACGAGAATATTTAGATGTCTTTGCTTGGAGCTATGAAGACATGCCTGATCTCAACCCTCAGGTGGCCATGCATCATCTCAATATAAACCGGATGCTAAATCGATTACATAGTAACAACGATGGTTTCTGCCTGATATTATAGAGACAATCGAAACTGAAATTCATAAACTCATCGAATGTGGCCTCATTCGGGAGGAATAACACCCAGACTGGGTTGCTAACATTGTGCCCATTCTTAAAGGAATAGAAAGATTAGAGTCTGCATTGACTTTCGTGATCTTAACACAGTCTGTCCCAAGAATGAATTTTTGTTGCCCATCACCGACGTCATGATTGACAACACATGTGGCTTCGAAAGGATGTCCTTTATGGTTTAGCTTTTCAGGGTACAACCAAATCAAGATATACCCAGATGACGATAAACATACATCATTCTGAACACAAGTTGGGGGATATTATTAAACGATAATTCCATCGGTGCAACGTGCCAACACGTATTGAGCATAATTTTCCATGCTCATTTATGAAAAACGGTGGAATGCTATGACGACAACATTGCTGTCAAAAGTTGCAGGAAAAAAAACCACCTCAATGACCTAAGAATGAGGTTTGACATCATGCGGGTATTGTCACATCCAAAAGAATCCATCTTGACCCCGATAAGGTCAAAGCCATCCAGAGTATGCAACCCCCAAAAACTCTCAAGGAGCTTAAAGGCATACAAGACAGGTTTGCCTACATCTGAAGATTTATCGCAAATCTTTCAGGTCGCTGTCTACCATTGATCGGGGTAAAAGCAGCACTTGAAAATGTGTATTTTGAAATCAGTGTAAAAATGTGTGCTTTGGCTTCCGTTATAGCATGATGGCTATACGAGTCAAATCCACAGGGACGAGAGGCGATAGAAGCACTAATAGTTCGATGTTCACGTGTTTTGTTAACGGTTCTTTTTTGTTAAAGAATAAGAAACAAGAAAAGAAAAGAAAGCTAGAAGTGACAGGCAGAAAAGGCGATGAAAATAACGATGAGAAGATAAAAGAAGTGGTTTTTAAATTGATTTTTAAAATAAGTAAAAAGAGAAGATAAAAAAGATTAAAGAAATCTCATGGCCACTAATTACTAATTGCTCCACTAACATGCTAACTTCTTAGTGATAATTGTCTCATATGGATCCTTGACCATCACTATTCCTTAGCTTCAAGAGCATTACAAAGCATGGCACATGAATTGTTCTTCACATTCAAACATATCCATTCCATACAATAAGGTGCAAGCTATTATTAGACCATCAAAACTAAGTAGAGGTGAGCATCAAATAAAGAAGACATTGTAAGTTAGCTTGTTAGTGGTTAGATGTTAGAATGTTAGAATCCATCATCATGATGAAAGTATACCTAGAGGGGGGTAAATAGGTGTAAGGCTAATCTATGACAAATAATGCGGAATTTAAAAACTAATTGTAACACACTTAGTGTAACCAAAGAGTGTAGCCAAATTTTTGGTGAAGGGCTCTGGACTAACTCCTCTTGATTCCTCTGAATAAGAGTTGAGGTGCTATATGAAGCTCTCTTGGTTTAACACAAGTATGACACACACATAATCAATACCAAGCATATAAATGATATGAACAATATAAAATGATGCAAGGCACAATATAAGAGAGAGAGAGTTAGAGAAAGTGGATCAAACGCAAACACGAAGATATGTTTCGAGGTTCGAGCACCCAGCTCTATGTCCCCGCCCTCACACAGAAGGATTTTCACTAACTCGTCCACACAGGACTTCCCACACAGGGAACCTCCACTGAGGATTTGGGTAAATACAATTTGAGAGTACACAATTCCTCTCTTTAACAATACAATCTCACTAGAGGCAAGGCACAAAACCAAAGAAGATCAACCTCACAATTGAGGGATAGGCACAAAGCTAAGCAAAGATAAGGGTTTACAACACTTGGTGGTATCAACAACCACAAAATAGATCCTAATAGATAGGATAGATAGATAAGCTCAAGTGTGAGAAAATAAAGTATTTTGAACAAAGAAAATCACTTAGGAAAATCTCGAAATAGATATAGAAATTTAGATCAAAAATCAATTCCCAAAAGACTCTATTTTCTTTGAAATTCCAACACTTTAAAAACAAATAAAGAATGATCTTTTAAACCCAAAACTCTTTTGAAAACTTACTGTTAAACACTACAAAGAATGAGAATTTTTGCTCTTGAAAACTTAGTACAAAACAGCTCAAATATGGGGTATTTATAACCCCAAAATAAATCTGCCCGTTGGCAGCTACAAAGGGCAATTTTGCCCTTCCGGTCGACCGGCTAACGGTCAGATTTTTGACCGTTGTGCCACCGTTCGACCGCCCGGTCGACTGGGCCTGGATCCAGAGAGTAACTGCTCTCTGGCCAGTCGACCGTCCGGTCGACCGGAGCTGGATACAGAGAGCAGAACTCTCTGTCGGTCGACCAGCCGGTCAACCGGGGCCTTTTCTAGAGAGCAGAGCTCTATGGACGATCGACCGACCCACCAGCCTGGCTGCATGCACGTCCTGTGCACGTCGGTCGACCGACTTCTGCCTCGGTCGACCGGAGACAGCCAGTCCAGCCATTATAGGATTTAAAAACTTGGGTTTTTGCCTTCTAAAAAATCCCATAAAATACACATAAATTTCACAAAATTATGTTCTTATAAGATCTTTGAAATACAAATATGTGTGATAAAAATTCAACACATATTTCAAACAACTTGAACTATTTTTGTGATATTAAAATTTTGCCTTAAACCAAAAACTGTATTTTTCCAAAACTTGGATTTTTGAAATGGAAATCCAATTTTTTCAAACACATGTAAATACAAAAACATTTATTTAAACAACTTTTAAGCATATTGTATATGGATAGAATCCAATATACATGAAAGATATTATATCTATGTTTTTGACATTAAATCTAAAAATAAGTTTTGTTTAAATACAAAACTCCAAACTCATGAAGTAGACTATCAAAATAAGTTTTTCTAAATAGATGAAGCATAGATGTATATAGATCAAATCTAATATATATTAAACCATGTAAACTTGTTTTGATTCTATCTATCCATGAAAACCATATATATGACAAACCAAAACCGGTTAAACCAAAAACTAAAACATGAAACTTTAAACTTGTGTGTGTATTATGAACTTGAGCATATCAACACTATTTACCTTTACACAAGATCTAAACAATCTTAAACTAAATACAAATCAAAATCTTCTTGTAGAACTCCGTCTCCAAGTCGACTCGATCCAAACGTGATCCACCGAGTTTGACTCCACCGAGTACTAGATGTGAACTTAACGCTCGAGCTCTTGAATCACCATGTGAAATCTCCAAAACACCTTTTTTGAAGCTAGTCACCTACTAATATCTTGATCAAAAATCTGAAACTAAATATCATAAGATTATTAGTAAACTATAACTACATGAGTTAATCATCATCAAAACTAGAGTGAAGGGCCTCTGGGCCAACACATGAACCATCAATGGCTCTTGTGAGAGCAAGGCTTAGTAGAGATTATTAGATTCATGTGAATTATTATGTAAGAAGCTAGCTAGTTTGTGGTTAGTAGTTAGATGTCATGAGAAGAAAAGTTAGCTAGGCACCATGTAGAAGATGGAGAAGATTACAATAGAGAAGAAAGGAGACACCTGTACATAGATTATCACTCTCTATTACATCAATATCTCTCTCTCCAAAAATAACTCAACCCTACTACAAGATCTAAAAAGAAAGAAAAAAATACAAAAAAAGAGATGAAAATCCTACTCTAAAACTAGAAGAGGGAAATCCTAGATACTACTCTTCAACGCCTGTTTCTAGCTCTCAAATGCAGATTTATAGGCAGAAGAAGGATCTGAAAAGTGAGACGAGGCCACGCGTCAAAGATCAACGCGTCGATCCACCACATAGCCGTGGAAACTCGGAGGAACCGTGGCAAAATTAGGGTCAATTGCCCTGAATTTTGGTCACGTGGTTCGTCTGGCTTCTAGCACGTTCTGTATGTATTTGGTTTTGCAATATTTGGACGTATATTTCTCCAGATACAGTTTCAAATACGGGAATACAAGGTATTCTTCTAAAAATACTCTAGCTTGGCATCTAAGAAATTTGAATTAATTACCTAAATGAGTATAATTAAGCTCTTATTATCCTTATACCCTTGAACTCTTGTTTATCTGCAAAATAGACCAAAACACGGCTGAGAAGCGTTATTTTATTCATAAATTGGTAGAAAAATGTGATGTAATAATGTAAAATCGTAGACTAATCACCCCCCCCCACACACACACTTATCTTTTGCTCGTCCCGAGTAAAATAAGAAAAAGAAAAACTAAACTAAGAATGTTATTACACCACTTTCACAGGTAACGCTATTGCACTGAGCATGTGCAATAAGCCATTAAACATCTAGATTTCCCCTAGAGAAGGAGTTTTATTTTCTGAGGGTTTTCAGCAAATTGCACCCGTAAAATTCATAAAGGAAGAAAACAAAAGTTAATGTTATGAATATGCTATTTGAAAGAGAGAAAAAGTTTTCAAAATATTTTGCAAAAATTTAAGCGATCATCCTCACAACTTACACAAAATTTTCAAATTCATGATCCTTACTCAATTTTTCAAATCCCACAACAACAAGAAGAACATATTGACTTAGAAAAGAGTTTGGAAGCCTTGATTCAGATTAATAATGATTTCATCAATAGGGCTGAGTTAGATCAGTTATACAACAAAATGATTGATAGGAATGAGAAAACTACATCTAACACATTTTCGATCATTCCTGATTTTTCTAGTTATATTGATAAGACCCAAGAATCATGGTGTCTTGGTGGCTATAATCAAGATTTAATTTCATTACACCATTTTGAACTTAACCAATACCATGACAAGCTTTCACTTTAATGAGATTGAAATTGAGTATGAACGTGACCATGATCCCTAACTTTGCTATTCAATTCTAATCTTCGAATCTATGTTGACTCTTGTATCCTTACCCGATTTGGACCCAATTCTTGAGTCAACATTGATTCCTGTACCTATAAATTTAGAACATGAACCACCTATTTTGGAGAGTCATATTCCATTGTTGGATAATGAATGTGAATTTTATTTTTTTTTTACTTTGGACCCAACTCTTGAATCAAAACTAACTCTCAAAGCTAAACTTGATTTGAGTCATATTTCTGAGTCAGTATTAGTTCTATACCTTTCATTTCAGAGCCCAAATCAGCCATTTCACCGATCCGCATTCCATTATTGGACCAAGGTATTGAACAAAATGACTCTGAGATGATTTTTCAGGATTGGTCATGTAACTGATTATTCATCAATTTTGCATAGGTTACACTAGATTCTTATATTTATTTTGAATAAAATCCTTCTATTTAATTCTCTTTTTTCTTAGTAACGTGCAAGCCTTTATAAATAGAAGAAGAGAAGAAAAAGGCCCAAAGAGCCCAATTAAACTCAGATTTTAAAGCAATCCTAATTAAATTCGAAATTCTAAATTAATTTAGACTCAGATTCAGATCGGACAGTTCTTAGTATTCTGATCATAACTTTCACTATAGAAATTTAAAAACTGATGATTTAAGATGTTACAGAAAGAGGACTTAAAGAGGTACAATTCTTATGTCGATCATTGTTTCCAATTCAGCCATCAGATGAGTCATACTCAACAATGAACACGCTAAATTGCTGCAGATCAATTCAAAATTGAATTTCCCATGTTAAATGAGGATTGAATTAATACTCTTAATGTGTATCTTATTGTGATTAGCTCAGAGGCCTATTTAAAGAGTTGAAATCTCTCAGAATCAATTTCAGAGATCATACTTAGGATTTATCTATAGTCTCTTTTCTGAATTTTTTTGTAATCTTTTAGGGTTTTGTTCAAGTTTGATATGTCCCAAGCTTTTGTAATTGAAGGTGACATCGTCAATAATAAGGTTCTTCTATTCTTCTTTCCAATTTCTCTATCATTGTTATTTACTTGCTTTCTCTTTATTATCATACGATCTTCTTTTTGTCATGCTTTCTTTAATTTCTATCATGAATAGCTACATTATTTCATGGCTTATTAGTCTCTATCCACTACCACTTCTAGTTCTATGTTAAATGACCGATTGAATCAGATGCATGCTTAAACCCTAGAATAAGCTAATAATCTTGAAGGCACATGACAATAACTAATTAATCTATTATTTGCTAATACTAGTCAATGATTTTTTTTATTCTATGTTTAGATTGTCTTGATAGTTTAATGTTGAATTCTGATTATTCTTTTTATTATATACTTGGAAGGCTTTGCTAGTCTAATGTTAAGTTTTGGTTATTGATTATTTCAAAAAGATTTTTTTATCTTATGTATCTTACTTGAATTGAATGCAACTCTAAAGTATAACTTTTATGATTCAAAGAGAAATATACTCTAGCATAGGTCAGTAAGTTAGTGGTGATAGATGATTTAAAAGTATTTTCTTTAATTTTTTCAAAAATCTAGTTTCTAATCAAATTCTATCTTCATCTTTTTATTCTACCTCTAATACTTAACAAAGAATTATTTTTCTTTTTCAAAACAAAGAAAAACCACTTAACCAATTTAGATTTTAAAAGATACTAAAACGCTTCTATCACATCTCTCTCTGAGAATCGACCTATATAGCCACTGCTACTATGGTTAAATTGTAAGAATTTAGAGTCCATCACAAATCAGATAAATACTTTCCTAAACTTTGTCTTTTTGCCAATCAAAATTGGCGCCGTTGCCGGAGAGAGAACGATATTTTATTTGTTTATTAATTGGTTAATATTTCTTCTTTGTTTTTAATCAACAGTAATACATTGAATGAAGTGTTTAAAAAATGGATAGACATGGATCATAGGCATCTGTCTAATTTCATTTCTTTTTAAATTACTATTAAAGAGTGTTGGAGGCAAGATAAGTCTGCATTGCATCTAGATTAGAAAACAGTTTTGGGTGATTTAAAATTGCTCGGAGTGCTACTTATCTATTTACTTGCATAGTTTGCATGAAATCAAATTAGGGGCAAAACCTGAAAAAAAGATAAGGTGAGAAAGTTATTACCCTCTCTTAGCCCACAAACCACCTCCACTACACTTACAACCTAAGCATAATTTAAAATTTGAATAGAAGTTGGCCAGAGGGACATGTCCGGCTCACTAAGAGATTGACCTAAGGAGAAAATTATTAGAATTTGACTCTTGTCAAATCGGTGTCTAAAGTAGGGGCTTGAGAGGTGAAACCTCGAAGGTCAGTGGTTTGGCTTAATTAGGTCCATTGTTCACGTACGGATACCTTTTACTGATCTTGCCCCAACCTTGCTAATCATTTTGTGGTCGGATTGCTGCAATATCCTCCCGTAGACAGTCTACAGTTAAGAGTCATCTAAGTCTAAGCCTACTTTAGAATAGGCTTGGTTGATTTTTTTTATTGGTGATATTATTTTTATTAATTTGCATGCAAGTATGGTCGAGAGACCCAGTTACATCTAGGTTAACTAAAAATAGTTTACCACCACAGAAAAAAAACATTAAAAAAATTCTCTTTTCCCATGGCCTATCCACATTCATTTAGTTATGATCCATTTTATAAGCCAGACCCTCCTTTCCATTCACTAACCTCTCTTCCGAGTTTTCATGATTACACATCCAACCCACTATCCCATCTTTTACGTCTTACTCTCCCATTTGGTGCCACCACTGTCATAACTTATCTCATCTTTTGGAATAGTGTCCTTCAATAGAGTATTCGTTAGGACTACGTCCAAATCAGTTCCACACATTTCAAGGACTTACGAGCGAATCCTATCTTTCAAATTTTGAATTGGAATGTTGGAATTATTTTGATTCTTCGTAGGACAAATCATATATTAATTTTCAATCCAATTGGTCTCTTATGGATTCATCACCCCAAAAATTTGAATTCAATAGCAACCATGAGGACACACAGCCAACACGAGAGGAAACTTTTGAAAAATTCATGCAATCTTCATAACATATGCTCAGTGACTATATTCAACACTTTGCCAACCTAGATAGAGTAGCAAATGAGTTAGCTAGTGAGTAAGAGAAGGATCTATTTTCTACTCAACATGTTCTTGATCCAAAACTGACTCGACCCATGTCGATTCAAGAGCACGTCAATTTTGATAAAATGAACAAATTTCAAACTGCCAGACACATGTCAGTTCAAGAGCACATCAACATGTCTAGTCATTCCATCAAGAGACTCAATTCGCACCTGCGCCAAAATCTTCAATTCTAGAACACTTGTTTTCATAAAGCAAAAAAATTCAACAGTTTTGAGAAGCCTGTTAAGGAAGTGTGCATACTTGATGACTATCCTCGGTATCTGGATAAAGTGTTTAGAGATTATTTGGCTACACGTACACCTAGTGTGGACAAGTTGAGTCATATTGTGAGAATGAATGTGATGATGATGAAATTTTGCTTCAAGAGAAATGTGAGGATGAAGTTACTAAAGTTTGTGAAAAGATATCTATTAAGGAGCCAAATATTTCATCCAATTATTGTGAGGAAATAAAACACACTAAGCAAAATTGTGAGGATGTATGCATGGATGATAAGCCATTTTTTCTTGAATTGTTTAAGGATGAGTGCGATCATAGTGGTGAGAAAAATTGTCTTGATAATCTTAAATCTAGAGTTCCTTTTGAGAAAAGAAAACTTGAATTGAGTATCTTCACTTTTGATGAGCCAACCAATGATCAATCTTTTGACAATGCCCTTCAAGAAATTTGAATTAACCAAAGATTTGAAATCACTTCGAAGATGAACTTTTGTATTTGGATGAATCAATTAGAGTTGTTTTGTCTGTTATACACCTCCTAAAGCAATTATTGATCCAAGATTTAAGGTAATGTTTGAGGATCAGCTCAAATTTTTAAGCATTCATATTGTGGACGCTCCATTTGAGACGTGCGATGATGATCAATTTTTTAAAAGCAGAAGTGAGAAGAAGAAGAGTAGAAGGAGGTTGAGGAAGGTGAAAAACAAATTGGAGAGGAGGAGAACTAAGATAATAAAAAGATTGACCCCTCCAATTTCACCAGTGAAGAGAACTCATTGGAATGATGGGAGCGATCTCGAGAGAATAGACCCAGAAAGGTCTAGGTTTGGGGGAGAGTACTTATTTGTTGTATATTCTTTTAGTTTGTGCGTCTTTTATTTTTCTTTGAGCTAGTCGAGTAAGTTATAGTGAGCTTTTTTTTTACATACCTCATTTACATTTTATTTCATGCATATATGCATCCATTCATACATTGGAGACAATGTATGAGATAGGTGTGGGAAGGATTTCTAACATACTAATATAGGTTTTTACTAACATAAAAAAAACACTTATTTTCTTTTCTTTCTTGATCTTTATTTTTTTTTAGAAGTCTCTGAGTATTTGGAAAAAAATTATTTTGTAAAAAGTTAATTAGTTTTCAAAGAATTAAGAATCTAGCAAAGTTTGAAATTTTGATGGTAAGATCAATTTGAAAGAATCTATAATTTTTGACTTAGAGATAAAATTTTTTTAAAAAAACATCATCTAGAATTTGTTGACATGATTATGCATCTTATATATATGTTCACATAAGTTTTATGTTTGGGATGATGATGATAGCTTAGTTTGTTTTGAATATATAGTATAAAAAAAAGAAAAAAGAAAAATATATGTATGAAAATTAAACAAAATTAATTATTGATTAGCTTGGTGCTTTGGCCTAAGCAAGCCTTCGTATTTGCACGAAAGGTAATTAGGTAAGTTTGAATAAAAATATGTAATTTAATATAGTATTAGCATATCTAATAATCAATTAGTTAGGTATTAGGGCCTAAAGAAGTCTTGATATTTACATAAAAGAAAATTAGATGAGTTATACATATATATAAAAAAAGAAGCCCTTACAGGGCAACGAAATGGTAATACTCCGAACTTCTCACAAAAAAAATATGTATTTATATATTTAAAAAAGATGAAGTTTGAATCAAATATTCCCAAGATAAGACTATTTTTACTTACACAAAGATGTATAGGATTGAAAGACTTAGTAAGGATTGGTGTAAAAATATTGAATTTAAATCACTAAGAAAAGATGATTAGATTTCTTAATTTTATAATTAAACTTGGTTATGCTTAAACTTGTTGGAAAGTTATGAATTTAATTGCTAGTAACTACTTGTGAAATAAAAAAAATCTTTTTTATATATATTCTTTATTTTTTCAGTTATCCTTATTTTTTATTATTCTTTTTATGTTAATCTTTTCTTATCTATTATTTCTTTCACCGGATTTTGTGGGTGCAATTCATTGAAAAACCTCACGAGACAAAATCATCCTCTAGGGATAACCTAGAGGTTTAATGGCTTGTTACATGTGCTAAGTGCAATCATGAATCCTACGAAAGTGAGTTAGGTTGGACTAGTTTAGTTTTTTTATTTGTTTTGCTCGAGGGCGAACAAAAGATAGGTGTGGGGGTGTGACTACTCATCAATTTTGCATATGTTACACCACATTCTCATATTTATTTTAAATAAGATCCTGCAATTTAATCCTTTTTTTGCTTAGTAATGTGCATGTCTTTATAAATAGGAGAAGAGAAGAAAAAGCCCAAAGAGCCCAATTAAATTTAGATTTTAAAGCAATCTAATTAAATTCATAATTCTAAATTAATTCAGACTCGAATTCAGAATAGACACCTCTTAGTTTTCTGATCATAACTTTCACTACACGAATTCAAATCGATTAATCATTAAGATGCTCCAGAAAGAGGACTTAAGAGACTACAATTTTTATGTTGACCACGGTTTCCAATTCAGTCGTCTGATGAGTCATATTCAGCAATCAACATGCTAACTTGCTGCAGATTAATTCAGAATTGAATTTCTCATATTGAATTAGGATTGAATTAAAACTCCTAATGTGTATCTTATTGTGATTGGCTCAGAGGCCTATTTAAAGAGATGAAATCTCTCAGAATCAATTCTAGAGATCATAACTTAAGATTTTTCTTTAATCTCTTTTCTGAATTTCTTTTGTAATTTTTTAGGGTTTAGCTCAAGTTGATTTGTAAAGAGAGAGAAAGCTTTTGTAATTGAAGGTAACAACGTCAATAATAAGGTTCTTCTTTTCTTCTTTCCAATTTCTCTTTCATTGTTATTTACTTGCTTTTTTCTATTATCATATGATCTTTTTTTTGGTCATGCTTTCATTGATTTTCATTAATTTCTATCATGAGTAACTAAATTATTTCATGGCTTATTAGTCTGTTATCCCCCGGATACGGGGACGCTACGACGGCTTACATACGCAGGGCAGAAATACCCTCATATATGTACGCTAAGCGTCCATACAGGGAATAAACACAATATACACAATTATTCCAGCAATAAATAAGTATAAGAATACCTGCAAAAAGATTAGTAATCATAATGGATATGAAAACAGGAATAAATAATAAAATAGAAACAAATAATAAAAATACCTATGAATCAGCAAAAGGTGGTGGTCTCTAGATAATATCTCGGGAAACATCAAACGTTACGAAATTTCTGAGCTACAATCTGGGCACGCAAATCCAGGGTCGTCAAAAAGTAATCTAGTGAGTGATAAAATGAAGAAAACAGTAATATATACTATGGTAATACAATCATGATAATAATATATAATACATGTTTAAATGCCAGTGATACAATATAATAATAATAATAACAATCGGGAGAAATATACAAGTGTCATATTTTAGCATCATCAATACCTAGTATGTATAATAGTGTCATTATCACAATAGTATTCAATTTTATATCATTACTATCAGCTTATATGTCTGAGTTGTGCTACTAAAAATAATAGGTAAGTCACTTTGGTGGGGTTATGTTACTACAGTCAATAGAGTTATACCATTTCTATATATTAATCTCAATATGCGTAAGATGATATAATATTAAGTGTTCCTAATTATATTAATGGGTATAAGTAACAAGTAGCAAGTTTTAATTACTTATATTTCTTGCTAAATCTAATAATAACAGTAGCATAAAGGTGTCGTAATGAATATGAATATGTAGATATGAAGTATGCAGAATAATCATACTATAGTGTTGTGATTATACAGTAACAGTGTCTAAAGGGTATACATGAAACAAAATATATGGAATGCAGAGTATATGTAACGCCTCGATTCCACTGATACGGGGACGTCACTGCAACGTATATACGCAAGTCAGAGGTACCTTCACGTATATACGCTAAGCATCAGTACAGGCAAGAATCAGAGTACGGAAGCAAATGGTGCATTATACATTCCAACACATGAGTACAATTACAAAGTTATCACCAGAGGTGATCCAATATTTCATGAATATTACATCACTGATATGCGCAAATGCGGGAATACAAGGAAATGAACAAGTTCTGGACGGTCTGCTGGAGATCCACGCTACCGCTGCGCCACTCTGATCAGCAACTGGGAGAATCCACATGCTCCTAGCTCCATAACCTGGACGTGAGGTCCAGGGGAGTCAATGACACTCCCCAGGCGAGTGGGATAGAATGCCAAGTGGCGAAGCAAGGACAAGCACAAGTGTGCATATAACAATTGATACCAAGTAAGAAGTACTCAGGAGTAGGTAGGTTAGAACATGTATGAACAGGTATAGCATAATAATCATAAAACAGGAAATCCGATATAAAGCTGATTACAAGCAAGATTGATTTTATATGCTTAGGTCACGGTCACATGAGACTAGTACATCGAAGGAATAATCCAAACAAGGAAACCCTCATATATATACCTTGATCTCATGCCACCGTAATATAAGCGTATAGAATCAAAGTTGCAAATCATATAACAGTCAAAACAAGAATACATCTCGGAAATCATAACAATAATAACAAGGTCCATAACATGTGTAACAGGAGTCATGACAGATGGACATAACAGGTATTATATTATTATTATTACTCGTCTGACCCATATATCTCGGTATGTGTCTAGGTGTGCACCCCAACACACATACATCCATATATAGCTAGGCGAGGGTTGTTAACGGAAGCAGATGGAGAACTGATAGAGCTTCTTATAATGGTACTCATGCACCGGGGACCAGTCTTCTGGCCCAACGGTTCCCACCACCTGGGACCGGCTTTGTTCACATGCACCGGGGACCAGTTTAGTGGTCCAACGGTTCCCACCACCTGGGATCGGCTTTGGAGGCTCGAAGTCCCCCTAATAGTAATCATAACAGTAATCATAACAGTACCGCCAATATATGTCATTCCCATACTATAAGCAAGATATCATTCCGGCATCCATCACTTCCTCCCATACCCATACAAGTTGTCCTTTTTATGGCTTATTAACATATAACATGCATACCAAGAGATTGATAATAATTATGGGTAAGTCATGACATAATAAGAGGGTCTGGTCAAATAGTAGCATGTCAGGTGGTCAGGTGATAACATACTGGAAGTTAGGTGATATACATGTGTTAAAAGGAAGCATGCAACTGACAGGTCTGAAGTAATAGCATGGCAATCATAGCAGAAACTCAGAAGTCAACGACCACGAAGGATCGGCCACGCATAATATAAAAACAGTAAAAGACATATAGACATGGAATCAAATACATGGAAATAGGAAGCGAAATACTTATCGTCCCGACGAAACGAGAGACTCAAATAGAGATGAAAGAAGAGCGAGACTACTCGCATAATCAAAGAAATAGGAAGATAGCGAGAACACTCGCCTAAATCACCAGAAACGCCGAAAGGTCTGAAGTCCATAGAACTCGGGACGCGCCATAAATCCACAGCAAACAGACAGGATTAGTCGACTAGGGAGATACAGTAGTCGACTTATGAAGGGGTTAGTCGACTAGGAAAATGAGGTAGTCGACTATAGGGTTCAAGTCGACTAGGAAAAGGGAGTAGTCGACTATAGAAGACTACGTTTCAAAGAGTTAGTCGACTAGGGAAAGGGATTAGTCGACTAATGAAGGGATCAAGTCGACTGACAGAGTAAAAACAGAAAACAGAACTCTGTCAAGGAGGATGGTGGTTTTGATTTTGTGGAGAGGTTGTGTGGTGGTAGTTTTGAAAAAGGTAAAGAAGAAGGTGGAGGCTATGGTGAAGTTGTGGAGTTGGGGTGGTTTCCATGGAGATGGAGAAGGAGGAAGATGAAGGTAAAGGGTTTGGAGAAATTGTAGGGGTTGTTGTGGTGGTGGAGATGAAGGAGGAGTTGGAGATGGTTAAGGCTTTGGTGAAGTGATGAAGAGATGAATGAAATGAAATGGAGAAGGAGAGGTATTTATAGAGTTTTGGATTTGGGAAGGTGATGCAAATAAAGAAAAGAGAGGGGGCTATTTGCAAAATGGGAGGGGGTGAGGTGTTTCTCTTGGCCAATGGTGGCTTGCCATGGTGAGGGGTGAGGTGGAATGGAAGTGTGTGGAAGTTGGTGAGGTGGAGAAAATGGAAGTTTGGAGAAGCTTCTAGAAGCTTTGGAGAAAACTTAGGATGGAAGTAACTTAGGGTGGAAGTAAAAGGAAAATAAAGAAAATAGAAAAAGAAAATAAAAAGGGAAGATATTTTGGTGGAGAAGCTTGTTGGAGAAGCTAAAGGAAACTTGGAGAAGAAGAAATGGAAGCTTCTAGAATATGGTGGAAGTTGGAATTTTGGAGAAAAGTCAAAGCTTGTGGAGGAAGCTAAAAAATAAAGAAAAATGAAAAAGGAAAAGAAATTAAAAGTGAAGATATTCTCTTGGAAGAGAAATAAAAATAATGAAAGTGGCGGATTCCCGGGATTCGGTTGCGGATGCGGCAAACATTCGGAAAAATACCGAAATCGTCCCGAAATCAAGTATTTCGTAACGACTCGCAAAAATTACCAAAAATCAAGAATAATATTCTAAGACTCATGGTGAAATTCGTTTAAAGAAATAAATATAGTTTTAAAACTAAAATCCCGGATACTGGCCGTTACCGACTCGGTGGAATTTCTCATAAAATCAATAAATCCTCAGAAAAGAATGTAGGTAGAAAATATGATTCTAAGAAATAATGTCTAAAGAACCATTATGAAATTCCAAGCTGTTTGTAAAATAAAAATCCAGGAATCGGTCAGCGACACTGCCGACACCGGTTTTGAAGAGATTCCATTTAATCCAGGAAAATCCAGAAAATCATATAAAATCTAAAAATTTGGAAAATAATATTTGAAACTGAAATCGATCAAATACAAGAAGTAAATAAAAAAATACGATCGAAAAAACTGAATACGTAACTAAGTACGTATTCCGGGAATGGGGTATTACAGTATACGTGCACATGAATAGTGTGTCACCACATGAAGTGTAACAAGTATCAAAAAGTGTAATAAGGTATACAGGTGACATCATAGAGGATATATATCAGGAATAATACAAGTACAACTGAATAGTAATATACATGTATCGGGCAAGTCATGTTATTTATACAATAATAACAATCAATATCGTCTGTATTTTAATCAATCTCTTTCAGTATCACATACCACTGGCAGTCATACCGAAGCCCGTACTCCAGCCGAACCATCCAAACATCACATACAAGTACCATTATCCGAACGAGAGAGTGATCAAATAATAAGCGCTCCTGACGTCACTATTGTTTACAGTGTTTTATTATGTTAATTGAAAACTAATAGTCAAGAAACTCTTATCGGATGAGTGTATTCTGTGCATACCCGGGATCATGGCCTTAAATAATTCCCTGACTGCTGAGACCAGGGCCGGCCCGCTAAGGCGAAACAAGTAACGAAAGCTCATGAGCTATAACGGGAAGGTAGCCAGTACTACCATGTCCCCTGCAGTAGGACAATAATGGATCCAGAAGACCTAATAAACCTCAAGGCTCTCCCAACCTGTATTGTATTTATTATATTTAATCTGCACATTATATCAGGAACAAGAATAGTGCATGGTACATGTAACACGATAACAAGACATGAGCTTTATTGATAGTATGTAATAAGTTAACGGGAAATGAAAAACAGGAGATGTGGGATTTTAGAGGTGGCCCCCGTGGCTTAGATCCACATGGGACTTAGTTTTACATACCACATATCAATAGCTTACATGTCCCGAAACAGGAATATCATGTTATATAGGAATATGCATGTATTGTGGTAAACAGTCATGTAACAGGAATATGCATATAACAAAGCCATGTTAACAAGAACAGCAATCCATGCAATCAAAGCATGTACATAGGTGAATCCATATAACTTCCAGTGTAACACAGGATTTGTGCAACAAGCATTACAAGTACATGATATAATAATGTTAAGTAACAGTGTACGGTGTAACAATGATACATGAAATAACAGTGTCCGATATAATAGAGTATTCATGTAACAGTGACTGTGTCTAGTGTAATAGGGTATCCGTATCAGTGATACCTGAACATGAAATAATAAGTATTTAGTGTAACAGTATCTGTGCAACAGTGATAGATGAACATGAAATGACAGTGGCGGTGTGATAGGAATCACAGGAATATGTGACAGTGTATATATACACATGATGATTTCATTATCATTACTGTGATCGATATCATAAATGAATCATATAAGTTTTTATTTTTAAAATCTTCACAACTATTTTAATAATTATTAATTTAGTATTTTAGAATATCTCTATGAATAATCTAATTATGCTTATTACCAAAAAATGACTGATTCATCTGTATTTTATATTAAATCAAGAAACAAAATAATTATTATTTTATCAAATGTATTCAAATAAGTAACATGCATATTTAATTACAATGATTTATTGATAATTGTATTTTATTAAATAATATTTATAATGATTTACCGATAATCATGATTTATTAAATAAAGTAATCATTTAATATCATTAACCATGATTAAATATAATTTGTAAAAGAAAAACACTTACACATGTAGTATAGAGATGTGGCTCATCTTCCTACGGTCGCAACGATTCGAGAATTATCTAGATCGAACTCCGAATGCTCCAGATATAGCCTGATACTAAAATAGATGAAAATAGTTATATTTGTAATTTAAAATGTTTAAAATGTAAGAAATATTATTCAATAGGGGGTTTTTGTGCAAAGTTTACCTTTAATTAGTTTTGGAGCGGGTCTAGGTTGCTAATAGGTCGGGTTTGGATCCAATAACCGATGCATAAGTGATTGGGCTAATGGGTTAATGGGTGTGGATATAGATCCATAAGAGGGAAAGAGAGAGAGAATGAGAGAGAGGAGGGAACATGAGAGGTGGCCAGTGGGCTTGGCCAGCCAGCGGCGGTGGCGCGGTAGCCACTGCGGCGGCCTTGGCCGGTGGTGGTCGGCCGGTCATGAGTTCGGCAAAGAGAGAGAGTGAGGAAGAGAGAGATAGAGAAGGGTGAGAAAAGAAAAAGAGGATGAGGAGAAAGGAAGGAGAAGAAAAAGATAAGGGGCAGGGTGACGCGTGGCTGGCGGCGGTCCTGGCCACCAGTCGGCATTGAGCAGAGAGAGAGTGAGAAAGGGAGACAATGAGAAAATGAGGGGGAAAGAGAAACAGTTAGGGAGAGAGATATAGAGAGATGGAGAGAGTGAAGATAGAGGGGGAGTTAGGAGAGTAAGGGTTGTGTGGGTTGGGGCAGGTGGTGTTGACGGTGATCAGGCCACTGGGGAAGTGCGGGGAGAAGGGAGACTGAGAGAGAGATGGTGAGACAGTGAGAGAGAGAGATGAGAGAGAGAGATTTAGAGAGAGGTTAGGAATCAGAGAGTGAGAGAGAGATTTTAAAGGGGTAGAGAGATACGACGGTGGCAGAGGTCGGTAAGGGAGTCAGTGGAAAAAAGGGCGAAGCTTGGAGGAGAAGGAAAGAGAAGAAAAGATAGAAAGAAAGAAATTATTTAATATTATTTAAATGGGACAAAATTTAACTAATTCCGAATAGTTCCCAAAAAATTTATAAAATAAAGAATATTATTTTGAGAAATAATGTGAAATCAATTTTAAGAAATTCAGTTTACTTTGTAAGTAAAAATCCTGGAATGTATGGCCGGTATTGGGCGAAACCGGTTAGCCGGATTTTTGATTAATTCAGGAAAATCTCGAAAAATACAATAGAGTAGAAAATATGATTTTAAAGAATAATTTGAAAGCAGCTTGTAGAAATTCAATTTCGTTTGAGAATTAAAAATCATAGAGCCGATTATCGGATCGGTCGACACCGAATTCGTAGATTTTCTAAAATAACCAAAACAATTCCAGAAATTTTGAAAAATTGAAAGTATTAAAAAAATATCTGAAACTGAAATGGTTCAATCTGACTATCAGAAAGGTAAAATCAACTTTATACATCGTATCGAGTACTGATATGTGGCACAAACATCTAGAGTGGGTGGTTACATAATCTCATCACTACTTCTAGTACTATGTTAAATGACCGATTGACTCATATGCATGCTTAAACCCCAGGATAAGTAATATTCTTGAAGCCACATGACGATGACTAATTAATCTATTATTTGCTAATACTAGTCAATGATTTTTCTTATTTTATGCTTAGATTGCCTGATAGTTTAATGTTGAATTTTGATTATTCTGATTATTCTTCTATTCTATTCTTGGAAGGGTTTGATAGTTTATTTTAAGTTTTGGCTAGTGATTATTTCAAATAAGATTTTTTCATCTTATGTATCTTACTGAATTGAATGCAACTCCAAAGTATAACTTTATGATCCAAAGTGAAGTATACTCTAGTATAGGTTAGTAAGTTAGTGGTGGACAATGATTAGTAAGTCTTGTTCTTTAATTCTTTTCAAAACCCTAATTTCTAATCAAATTATAACTTCATCTTTTTATTTCTACCTCTAACACTTAACATAGAATTTTTTTTCAAAACGAAGAAAATCACTTAACCAATTTAGTATTTTAAAAAGATACTGAAACGCTTCCATCGCATCTCTCCCTGAGGATCGACCCATATAGCCACTGCTACTATGGTTAAATTGCAAGAATTTAGAGTATCATAAATCAGATAAACACTTTCTAAACTCTGTCTTTTATCAATCAAATTGTCGCCCTGTTGTCAGGGAGAGAACGATATTTTTTGTTACTAAGTGTTAATTTTCTTCTTTATTTTTAATTCAACAATAATCCATTGATGAAGTGTTTAAAAAATAGATAGACTTCCATCATAGGCATCTGTCTAATTTTATTCTTTTTAAATACTATTAAAGAGTGCTGGAAGCAAGGTAAGTCTGCATTGCATTTAGATAAGAAACACTTTTGGGTGATTTAAAATTGCTTGGAGTGCTAATTATCTATCTATTTGCACACATTTGCATGAAATCGAATTAGGGGCAAAGTCAGAAAACAAGAACAGGTGGGGAAGTTATTACCCTCCCTTAGCCCACACAAGCACCTCCACTGCACTTACAACCTAAGCCTAATTAAAATTTGAATAGACGTTGGCCTTAGAGACATCCCCGACTTACTAAGAGACTGACCTAAGGAGAAAGTTGTTAGAATTTGACTCTTATTAAATCGATTTATAAGGTAGGGGAATGAGAGGTGAAACCTCAAAGGTCAGTTGTTTGGCTTAATTAGACCCGTACTCATGCACAAATACCTCCCACTGATCTTGCCCCGATCGTGGATAGTTTACAGTCAAGAATCATCTAGGTCTAAGTTACTTTATAATAAACTTGGTTGATTTGTTCTCTTTTGATTGGCAATATTATTTTTAATGATTTGCATGCAAGTATGGTCAAGAGACCCAGCTACATCTAGGTTAACCAAAAATAGTTCACCACCACAAAAAAAAATCATTAAAAACAAAATTTTCTTTTCCCATGGCCTATTCACATTCATTTGGTTACGATCCATTCTATGGGCCAAACCCTCCTTTCCATTCACTAACCTCTCTTCTGAGCTTTCATGATTACATCCAACTCATTATCCCATCTTTTACGTCTTAGTCTCATATTGTGTGCCATCACTGTCATAACTCATCTCATCCTTCGGAACAATGTCCTTCGATAGGGTATTCGTTAGGACTAGATCCAAATCAATTTCACACATTTTATGGACCTATGAGCGAATCCTCTCCTTCAAATTTTGAATTGGAATGTTGGAATATTCTAATTCTTCATGGGACAAATCACATACTAATTCTCAATTTAATTGGTCTCCCATGGATTCATCACCCTAAAAATTTGAATTCAATAGCAACCATGAGAATACACAGCCAATACGAGAGGAAACTTTTGAAAACTTCATGCAATCTTCACAACAAATACTCAGTGACATTGTTTAACACTTGGCTACCTAGATAGGCTAGAAAGTGAGTTAGCTAGTGAGTAAGAGAAGGATTCATTATCTACTCAACCTGTTCTTGATCCAAAATTAACTCGATCTATGTCAACAAGAGCACATCAATTTGATAAAATAAACAAAGTCCAAACTGTCAGACACATGTAATTTCAAGAGCACATCAACATGTCTACTCATTCCATCAAGAACACTCAATCTGCGCATGGGCCAAAATCTTCCATTCTAGAGCACATTTGTTTTCATGAAGCAAAAAAAATTCAACACTTTGAGAAGCCTATTGAGGAAGCGTGCATACTTAATGAATATCCTCAGTATCTGGATAAAGCGATTAGAGATCATTTGGCTACAATACACCTAGTGTGGACAAGTTGAATCATAATGTGAGAATGAATGTGATGATGAAAATTTTTGCTTCAAGAGAAATATGGGGATGAAGTTACTAAAGTTGTTTGTGAAAAGATATCTATTGAGTAGCAAAATATTTCATTCAATCATTATGAGGAAATAAAACAAACTAAGCAAAATGTGAGGAGGTATGCATGGATGATGAGCTATTGTTTCTTGATGATTGTTTAAGAATGAGCGCGATCATAGTGGTGAGAAAATTGTGTTGATAATCTTAAATCTAGATCCCTTTGAGAAAAGAAAATGAATTGAGTATCTTCACTTTGATGAGCTAACCAATGATCAATCTTTGACAATGCCCTTCAAGAACTTTGAATTAACTAAAGCTTTGAAAACCTCTTCGACGATGAACTTTTATATTTGGATGAATCAATTAGAGATGCTTTGATTAGTTACACACCTCCTAAAGCAATTATTGACCCAAATTTTGAGGTAATGTTGTGCATGAGCTCAAATTTTAGGCATTCATGTTGTGGATGCTCCAATTGAGATGTGTGAGGATGATCAATTTTTGAAAAGCAGAAGTGGAAAGAAGAAGAGTAGGAGGATGTTAAGGAAGTGAAAAACAAAATGGAGAGGATGAGAACCAAGATTACAAAAGATTGACCTCTATAATTTTACCACTGAAGGGAACCATTAGAATGATGAGAAGCGGTCTCGAGAAAATAGACCTAGAAAGGTCTAGGCATGGAGGAGACATGGAGTTGTACATATTTGCTGTATATTCTTTAATTTGTACGTCTTTTCATTTTTTTTTAGCTAGTCGAGTAAGTATTGTAAGTTTTTTTTATATACCTCATTTACATTCTATTTCATGCATATATGCATTCATTCATACATAGGGGGACAATGCATGAGATAGGTGTGGGGAGAGTTTACTAACATACTAACGTAGGTTTCTTCTAACATAAAAAAAACACTTGTTTTCTTTTCTTTCTTGGTCTTCATTTCTTTTAGGAGTCTTTGAGTCTTTGAGAAAAAAATTATTTTGCAAAAAGTATAACTAGTTTTAAAAAATCAAGAATCCAACAAAGTTTTCAATTTGATGGTAAGATCAATTGAAAGAATCTATAATTTTTGACTTAGAGATAAACAAATTTGAAAAATAAACACCATTTAGATTTATTGACATGATTATGCATCTTATATACACGTATACATAAGTTTTATGCTTGGAATGATGATGATAGCTTGGCCTGTTTTGATTATATTGTATAAAAAAAGAAAAAAAGAAATATATATATATGAAAAATAAATAAATCTAATTATTGATTAGCTAGGTTTTTAGTCTAAGCAAGCCTTGAAATTTACGCGAAGGTAATTAGGTAAGTTTGAATAAAAAATATATAATTTAATATATGTATTAGCACATTTAATAATCAATAGTTTGGTATTAGGGCCTCAAAAGCCTTGATATTTACATAAAAGAAAATTAGATGAGTTATATATATGAAAAAAATGTACCTCAGTAGCCAGTTGAGAGACTCACTCAGTTGGCGGCGACATGGCTGAATCTCAGCCACAAATTCTGGGCGTAGGGCTATCATGTCGCAGTGTTTTTGTGAGGACTACAACCAGATCGCATTATCTTTTCGTGAGGACTGCTATCATAGTTGCAGTGTTTTTATGAGGACTGTGACCATGGTTGCAGTCTTTTATGAAGATTGTAATCATGATCGCAGTATTTTGTAAGGATGCTATCATGGTCGTAATCCTAATTAGATGAGAATATCTGAAATTTTTTAGGGCTGCGACCAGGTCGCAGTGCTGGCTAAAATGGTTCTCTCAGCTGGCAGCTAAAAGGGTTCTCTCAGCTAGCGGCTGAGATATAGATACCGCTATAAACACATATGTGTGTGTGTGTGGCGCGGCGTGCGCTTAAACGGCAACGAAGTTGTAATATGTAACCCCCTGATCCCTGGCGTACGTATCACAATATCGGTACGCGATACGACGTATATTATTGATTTGACCATTGTGGTAGTCCGATTGAGCTAATTTAAATTTCAAAAGTCATTTTCTAATATTGAGATTTTTCAAGATTTTCTGGAATTTTCTGAATTATTTGGAAAATCTCCATCGTCGGTGTCGACCGATAACGCTAATAGGCTTTACGATTTTATTTCACAAACGGAGTAAAAATTTTGAGAATCTGCTTTCACCGTGTGCCTAGAATCATATTTTCTACGTTTGATATTTTTGGGGGATTTTTTGGAATTTATCGAAAATTCGGCCAAAACGGTGTCGCCCCGGGGTAGGCTAGACACTCCGGGATTTTAATTGCAAACCGGATCGAATTTCTACAAACCTTTTCATATTACGTCTCAGGATAATATTCTCTATTTTCTGTAATTTTTGGGCACCGTTCGGAACTAGTTAATTTTTGGCCCTAATAAAATAATATAAAAATTCATTATTTTATTCCTATTTCTTTTTATTTCTTCCTTCTTCTCCAATCTTCCTCTCCCACCGCCTTTTTCAATCAAACCTAACCGCCATACTGCAGCCCCCTCTTTAAATCCTCTCTCTCTCCCCTAACTCTCTCTTTAATTCTCAAAACCCTTTCTCTCTCTCTCTCTCTTTTTCTCTCTCTACTTAAGATTCCCTAATCAACTCTCTCCCTCTCTCTTACTCGGCCTGGGGGGGCCTGACCCACGCCCACGGCCAGGCCACCCGGCCAACCGCGCTGGCGGCCACGCGGCCGGTGGCCGGCCGCCACCGCGCCCCCAACCGACCGCGCCACCCCTCTCCTCCTCCTTCCTCTTCTTCTTCTTCTTCTTCTTCTTTTCTTCCTTTCTTTTTTCTATTTCTTTCTCTCCACCTCTCTGTTTCCCTCCCCTCACTCCTCTCTCTCTCTCTCTCACTCTCTTGCTCGGCCGGAGCCCGAACCGCGCCGGCCAGCTGGGCTGGCCGGCCGGCCACGCAGGAGCAGCAGCAGCAAGCTGATGCTGCTGCTGTATTTTTCTTTGTGGGTTTGGGTTAGCCCAAACCCATTAACCCTATTGGGTTTAACTGAAACCCATTAACCCGTTTACCCTCAACCCATCACTTATGCTAGTGGGTTTGGGTATTGGATCCAGACCCGACCGTATGAGCCCAAACCCGCTTTCCAAACCCATTAAAGGTAAAAGTGTAGAAAACCCCTTTCTTCTTTTTATTAATTGCATTTAAAATCTGTTATTCCATATTTAACCCATTTCTGTTACTTTAGTATTCGGGCGATATCTGGAGCATTCGGACTCCGATTAGGACGATTCTGAAACCGTTGCGATCGTGGGCAAGAGAGCTACCTTCCCATGGCCAGTTTGTGGTGTTTTATTTTATAAATTGTCTTTTGATCATATTGATTGAGCTTGGTGCTTTCTTTAAATAAAACATGATTACGGTAAATTGTAAACAATATTAAAACACTATCATAAACACTGTACTGAGAATATGCCTGATAACTAAAAGACGTTGATTGTGACATTGGATGCCTATTATGTCTTGTTCATGTACCACTGACATCCGGGCCACTATTTCACCAAGACTGACACTATTATTTCATGTCTATATCACATAGATAACGATCGTCACATGTATACTGATCCACGGTACCCGATGACATTACATTGTCACTAGATAGGAATTGACCACGGTACTCGATGACACTACACTGTCACTAGACATGAATGCTGGACACCGTTAATTCATGCACTGTATCATCATGACACGGACACTGTAATTCACGTACACGGTATTATATTACACAGACCACTGTATGACATTGTACTATCCCAGAGATATTCGACGGAGTATTTGCGACACATATATGTTCCACTGGTACACGGCTATACCAATGCACGGACTGCCGCATTTCATATTATTGTTCTCATCATTAAATGGATGCTCGGAACACAGTTATGTCATGTTACATATCACTGTTGTACATGCATGCATGGTTTCTATATGCATGTCATGTGGATCACCGTTCATATTGCATGGCATACTCATGTATTCCTGTCATATGGATCCCTGTTCCGATTACATGTATTATTGTTCCATGTTATCCCCGTATTCCCATTAGATGATTATTTCCCGTTACTGGACATGAGCTGTTGATATGCGATGTGTGGAATCCCACATCTATTGTTCCCGTTTCCCGTTATATTGTTCCCGTCTCCCGTTATATTGTTCTATGCTATCAACAGAGCTCAGGTCCTGTTATCATGTTACCCGTATCATGTACTGTATTTGTTCTTGTTACATTGTATACTTGACATATCAGATCATAAAGCTAACTTGGGTATGGGGGACACTTGACGGTTGATTAGATCTTATCGGGTGATGTACTGATCCATATTGTTCTCCCACTGCAGGGGACGGTAGTGCTACCTACCAATTGCTCCATGAGCTCCCGTTACTTGATTATTGTTCCCCTCTTAGCGGAGGGCCCTGGTCTCAGCAGCCAGGGGTTTGTTAAGGCCGTGATCCCGTGTATGCACGGGATACACCTACCCGATAAGAACTCCTCGACCATGAGTTTTCAATTAACATAATAAGACAGTATACACAATAGTGACGTCGGGAAACTTGTTATTTGATCACTCTCTCGTTTGGATAATGGTACCCGTAGGCCATGTCCGGATGGGTTCGACTGGAGTACGGGGCTCCAGTATGAACTGCCAGTGGTATGGGACACTGGAAGAGATTGATTAAAATACCAGGTGGTACTGATTGCTACTATTGTATAAAGAACATGACTTGCCTGATAACATGTTTACTAAGTATAGTTGTACTTGTTACTGTTCCATGATCATTTATCCGCTATCATGTTACCTGTATGATCGTTACTTTACCTGGTAAATGTTACGTTTTCTGTGGTGACTACTACTCATGCACATGTATACGATGCATTGCATATATTCTGTTTTGCATTGCCTATATGCTGCCTAGACACCACAACGTAGTATGTTATGTTGCATACTTCATCTACACGTTTATGTCCATCACATCATCACTATACAACTGTAGTTATTACTGTAGACATGACCCGATGATAACATGCTAGGTAGTGCTGATATTAAAATAACATGATTATATTTCTACTGCTCTTATATATTTATTTTATGGTATCACTAGTACAACATCATGTATTATATATATGTATCTGTGCTTGTATTACTATTGTATATATTACTACCTCCTCCTTCATTTTACCACTCACTAGGTCGCTTTCTGATGACCCTGGGTTTGCGTGCCCAGGTTGGAGATCCGAGTTATCGTTCGGGCAGCTAGTTCATGGATTCATATAGTAGACTTTACCATCGGGATTCCTTTATAGGTATCTTTGTGCTTTGTTCCTGTTATCTTATTTATCCCTGTTTATATATCTGTTATGATCGCTCACCCCTTTCTGTAGGTATTCTTGTACTTATGTCCTGCTGGAACTCCAGTGCATATTGAGGTTATGTCCTGTACTGAGGCTTAACGTACGCGTGAGGTTGTTTTCACCTCGCGTATGTACGTTGCCATAACGTCCCCGTACCTGCGGGATCGGGGCGTTACAGAGTGGTATCAGAGCCTAGGTTCACACCTGGTGTGGGTAACCACCTGGGTCAATGCTTGGACTCTTACCAACAGTACAATCAGATTCAGATTCAGATTCAAACTTGTCTGGATCTGAATTTGGGATTCCAGCGACGAGTACAAGAATACCATGTCATTGATAATTCATTCCTTGACTCTTTTGTATTCCTTCCTTCTAGTTGTCAACCAGAATATCCGATTTCTTCCTCGTTTTCTTTGTATCTTCTTGTTTCCAACCCGTTAGTGCTAGTTCACTACCATCCTTCTCCATCCCGAGTTCCTTATAGATATCAGAGTGCGCAGCGGAAGTGTCGTGGACCCGTAACATTTCGGCTTTGGGGTTGAAAATATGATTCTCACACCTGAATTGAAATTTCGAGGACGAAATTTTTTTGTAAGGTGGGGAGAAATGTAACCCCCTGATCCCTAGCGTACGTATCACAGTATCGGTACGCGATACGATGTATATTGTTGATTTGACCTCTGTGATAGTCCGATTGAGCTGATTTAAATTTCAAAAGTCATTTTGTAATATTTGAGATTTTTCAGGATTTTCTGAAATTTTTCTGGATTATTTTGGAAAATCTCCGTCGTCGGTGTCGACCGATACCGCTAATAGGCTTTACGATTTTTATTTCACAAACGGAGTAGAATTTTGAGAATCTGCTTTCACAGTGTGCCTTAGAATCATATTTTCTACGTTTTGGTATTTTTTGAGATTTTTTCGAATTTATCGAAAATCCGGTCAAATCGGTGTTGCCCGGTATCGGCTAGACACTCCGGGATTTTTAATTTATAAACCGGATCGAATTTCTGCAAACCATTTTCATATTACATCTCATGATAATATTCTCTATTTTCTGTAATTTTTGGGCACCGTTCGGAACTGGTTAATTTTTGGCCCTAATAAAATAATATAAAAATTCATTATTTTATTTCTATTTCTTTTTCTTTCTCCCTTCTTCTCCAATCTTCCTCTCCCACCGCCTTTTTCAATCAAACCCAACCGCCATACTGTAGCCCCCTCTTTAAATGCTCTCTCTCTCCCCTAACTCTCTCTTTAATTCTCTAAAACCCCTCTCTCTTTTTCTCTCTCTACTTAAGATTCCCTAATCAACTCTCCCCCTCTCTCTTACTCGGCCTGGGGGGTCCTGACCCACGCCCGCGGCCAGGCCACCCCGGCCAAGCGCGCCGGCGCCACCGCGCCCCCCAACCGACCGCGCCACCCCCTCCCCCTTCCTCTTTTTCTACTTCTTCTTCTTTTTCTTCTTTTCTTTCCTTTTCTTTTCTCTATTTCTTTCTCTCCACCTCTCTGTTTCCCTCTCCCTCACTCTCTCTCTCTCACTCTCTTGCTCGGCCGGAGCCGGAACCGCCGCTGGCAGGCCGGCCGCGCAGGAGTAGTAGCAGCAGCAAGCTGCTGCTGCTGCTGTTATTTTTTTTTGTGGGTTTGGGTTAAGCCCAAACCCATTAACCCCTATTGGGTTTAACTGAAACCCATTAACCCGTTTACCCTCAACCCATCACTTATGTTAGTGGGTTTGGGTATTGGATCCAGACCCGACCCGTTATGAGCCCAAACCCGCTTTCCAAACCCATTAAAGGTAAAAGTGCAGAAAACCCCTTTCTTCTTTTTATTAATTGCATTTAAAATCTTGTTATTCCATATTTAACCCATTTCTGTTACTTTTAGTATTCGGGCGATATTTGGAGCATCCGCACTCCGATTGGGACGATTCTGAAACCGTTGCGATCGTGGGCAAGAGAGCTACCTTCCCATGGCCAATTTGTGAGTGTTTTTTATTTTATAAATTGTCTTTTGATCATATTGATTGAGCTTGGTTGCTTTCTTTAAATAAAACATGATTACCGGTAAATTGTAAACAATATTAAAACACTATCATAAATACTGTACTGAGAATATGCCTGATAACTAAAAGACGTTGATTGGACACTGGATGCCTATTATGTCCTGTTTATGTACCACTGACATCCGGGCAACTATTTCACCAAGACTGACACTATTATTTCATGTCTTATATCACAGTTAGATAACGATCGTCACATGTATACTGATCTACGGTACCCGATGACACTACATTGTCACTAGATAGGAATTGACCCACGATACTCGATGACACTACACTGTCACTAGACATGAATGCTGGACACCGTTAATTCATGCACTGGTATCATCATGACACGGACATTGTAATTCACTGTACACGGTATTACATTATACACTGACCACTGGTATGACATGTACTATCCCAGAGATATTCGACGGAGTATTGCGACACATATATGTTCCACTGGTACACGGCTATACCAATGCACGGACTGCCGCATTTCATATTATTGTTCTCATCATTAATGGATGCTCGGAACACAGTTATGTCATGTTTACATATCACTGTTGTACATGCATGCATGGTTTCTATATGCTTGTCATGTGGATCACTGTTCATATTGCATGGCATACTCATGTATTCCTGTCATATAGATCCCTGTTCCGATTACATGTATTATTGTTTCATGTTATCCCCGTATTCCCGTTAGATGATTATTTCCCGTTATTGGACATGAGCTGTTGATATGCGATGTGTGAAATCCCACATCTATTGTTCCCGTTTCCTGTTATATTATTCCCGTCTCCCGTTATATTGTTCTATGCTATCAACAGAGCTCAGGTCCTGTTATCATGTTACCCGTATCATGTACTGTATTTGTTCTTGTTACATTGTATACTTGACATATCAGATCATAAAGCTAACTTGGTATGGGGGACACTTGACGGTTGATTAGATCTTATCGGGTGATGTACTGGATCCATATTGTTCTCCCACTGCAGGGGACGGTAGTGCTACCTACCAATTGCTCCATGAGCTCCCGTTACTTGATTATTGTTCCCCTCTTAGCGGAGGGCCCTGGTCTCAGCAGCCAGGGATTTGTTTAAGGCCGTGATCCGGGTATGCACGGGATACACCTACCCGATAAGAACTCCTCGACCATGAGTTTCCAATTAATATAATAAAACAGTATACACAATAGTAACGTCGGGAACACTTGTTATTTGATCACTCTCTCGTTTGGATAATGGTACCCGTAGGCCATGTCCGGATGGGTTCGACAGGAGTGTGGGCTCCAGTATGAACTGCCAGTGGTATGGGACACTGGAAGAGATTGATTAAAATACCGGTGGTACTGATTGCTATTATTGTATAAAGAACATGACTTGCCTGATACATGTTTACTAATGTATAGTTGTACTTGTTACTGTTCCTGATCATTTATCTGCTATCATGTTACCTGTATGATCGTTACTTTACCTGGTACATGTTACGTTTTCTGTGGTGACATACTACTCATGCACATGTATACGATGCATTGCATATATTCTGTTTTGCATTGCCTATATGCTGCCTAGACACCACACCGTAGTATGGTTATGTTGCATACTTCATCTACACGTTTATGTCCATCACATCATCACTATACAACTGTAGTTATTACTGTAGACATGACCCGATGATAACATGCTAGGTAGTGTTGATATTAAAATATGACATGATTATATTTTCTACTGCTTCTTATATACTTATTTTATGGTATCACTAGTACAACATCATGTATTATATATATGTATCGTGCTTGTATTACTATTATATATATTACTACCTCCTCCTTCATTTTACCACTCACTAGGTCGCTTTCTGACGACCCTGGGTTTGCGTGCCCAGGTTGGAGATCCGAGTTATCGTTCGGGCAGCTAGTTCATTGGATTCACATAGTAGACTTTACCATCGGGATTCCTTTATAGGTATCTTTGTGCTTTGTTCCTATTATCTTATTTATCCCTGTTTATATATCTGTTATGATCGCTCACCCCTTTCTGCAGGTATTCTTGTACTTATGTCCTGCTGGAACTCCTGTGTATATTGAGGTATGTTATGTCCTGTAGAGGCTTAACGTACGCGTGAGGTTGTTTTTTTCACCTCGCGTATGTACGTCGCCATAACGTCCCCGTACCTGCGGGATCGGGGCGTTACATAATACTTCGATCTTCTCACAAAAAAAATATATGTATATATATTAAAAAAATGAAGTTTGAATCAAATATTCCCAAGCTAAGACTATTTTTTACTTGCACAAAGATGCATAGGATTGAAAGACTTCTGAAGGGTTGGTGTGAAAATATTGAATTTAAATCTTTAACAAAAGATAATTAGATTCTTGCTTTTATGATTAAACTTGATTGTGCTTAAACTTGTTGGAAACTTATGAATTTAATTGCTAGTGACTACTTGTTGTGAAATAAAAAAAACTCTTTTCTTTTTTATATATACTCTTTATTTTTCAGTTATCCTTATTTTTTATTATCCTTTTTATCTTAGTCTTTTCTCATCTATTATTTCTTTCACCGGATTTTATGGGTTCAATTCAATGAAAAATCTTATGAAACAATAATCGTCCTCTAGGGTAACCTAGAGGTTTAACGGCTTGTTGCACGTGCTAAGTGCAATCATGACTCCTACGAAAATGAGTTAGGTTAGGTTAGGCTGTTTAGTTTTTTTTATCTGTTTTGCTCGATGGCGAGCAAAAGAGAGGTGTGGGGCTGTGACTACTCATCAATTTTGCATATGTTACACTATATTCTCATATTTATTTTAAATAAAAATCTGCTATTTAATCCTCTTTTTGCTTAGTGATGTGCAGTTCATTATAAATAGGAGAAGGGAGAAAAAAGCCTAGAGAGCCCAATTAAATTCATATTTTAAAGCAATCTTAATTAAATTCAGAATTCTAAATTAATTCAGACTTAGATTCAGACTAGACACATCTTAATATTCTGATTATAACTTTCGCTATAGAAATTCAAATCTGATGATTTAAGATGCTATAGAAAGAGGATTTAAAGAGATACAATCTTACATTGACCATTGTTTCCAATTCAGCCATCTGATAAGTTATATTTAGTAATCAATACGCTGACTTGATGCATATCAATTCAGAACTGAATTCCCCATATTGAATTGAGATTGAATTAAAACTCCTAATGTGCATCTCAATATGATTAGCTTTGAGGCCTATTTAAAGAGCTAAAATTTCTTATAATCAAATATCTCAGAATCAATTCTAAAGATCATAACTTAGGATCTCTTTTCTGATTTTTTTAATAATTTTTTAGGGTTTAGTTCAAGTTTGATTTGTAAAGAAAGAGAAAGCTTTTATAATTGAAGGTGGCAGCATCAATAATAAGGTTCTTCTATTCTTCTTTCCAATTCTCTTTCATTATTATTTACTTTCTCTTTATTATCATACGATCTTCTTTTTGTCATGCTTTCTTTAATTTCTATCATGAGTAGCTAAATTATTTCATGGCTTATTAGTCTCTGTCCATTACTACTTCGAACTCTATGTTAGATGACTGATTGAATAATATGCATACTTAAACCCTAGAATAAGTTAATTTCTTTGAAAGCACATGATGATGACTAATTAATCTATTATTTGTTAATATTAGTCAATGCTTTTTCTTATTCTATGCTTAGATTGCTATTATAGTTTAATGCTAAATTTCAGTTATTCTTCTTATTCTATGCTTGGAAGGCTTTGCAGTTTAATGTTAAGTTTTGGTTAGTGATTATTTCAAAAAGAATTTTTTCATCTTATGTGTCTTACTTAAATTGAATGCAACTCCGAGGTATAATTTTTAAGATACAAAGTGAAGTATACTCTAGATATTTAGTAAGTTAGTGGTGGTAGATGATTAGTAAGTCTTGTTCTTTAATATTTTTCAAAACTTTAGTTTCTATTAAATTCTATCTTCATCTTTTTATTTCTACCTCTAACACTTAACGTAAAATTGTTTTTCTTTTTTAAAACAAAGAAGATCCACTTAACCAATTTAGTATTTAAAAAGATACTGAAATACTTCCATCGCATCTCTCCCTGAGGATCAACCCGTATAGCCACTGCCACTACAGTTAAATTGCAAGAATTTAGAGTCCATCACAAATCAGATAAACACTTTTCTAAACTCTGTCATTTTGTCAATCAGTAACTGGATAATTTTTATGTTAGAATCTTGCATGATACTAATCAAACTGGGGAGAGTAATATGTAAATAGGAAAGAGGTCAAAGGTGGGTTCCACTAGCCACCACAATACTTACATTTGGCAGCAACGCTTGCTCCAATTCTACCACCACCTGAATCACCATCTTGAGGTAACATTTTTCGTTCTCTTTCTTTTTTTCATGCATATATACATTCATTCATACATTGAGGACAATGCATGAGATAGGCGTGTGGGAGGGTTTTAACATAGGTTTTCTTTTAGTTTTTTTAATATATAAAAATATATATTTTTCTTTTCTTTTAAAAACTTTTTGAAAAGAAAAAATAATATATTTACTTATTTTTTGTAAGAAATTAAGTTAATTTTAAGGAATAGGAGAATCATAATTAGGATTTCTTATACTTGGTCAAAATAAGATTATTTGTTTGATTTCTAGATTTCAGAAGAAAAATTAGAAAAATTAGTCTTGATTTTTACCTTGATAAAAAATGCATTCTTTATACACTTACACGCTTTGGATTCAAAGACAAAAATTATTGTGCCTTTTAAAAAAAGAAAAAAAGAAAAATATATATATTATTTGTTAAAAATTCTCTGATTAAGCTGGGTATTTATGCTTCATAAAGCATAAGTGTTCATGACTAAAAGTGGTCTATATAATCAATAAAAATTCTTAATTTTGTGGCTTTGTTTGCTCAAGTCCTTAAGGCCTTAGGGTATTTTCTCACTCCTTGCCTTAAAATCGTTTGTTTGGTTGGGAGTCACCAACTAAAAACTTGTTACATGGGCGAATTAGAAAGCCTAAGAGAACTAAAAATATTACCACCAGAATATATGTAAAATAAGGCATAAGAGTTAAAGTTGAAGAATCTCGAGTCAAACATTCACGATGAAAAGGTGCATATGATTTAGGGTAAAATAATAGACTAGGTGAGAAATACAGTTTTAATTCTTACCTTAATTGATAGCAAAATTTTGAATAAAGACTAAGTTTTGGAATGAATTAATTTGGTAATCCTATGACTTATAAATTACTTGGTTTTTGCAATAATACTTAATATATTTTCTTTCTTTTTCAAAATGCGTTTTTCAAAAATACTAACACTTTATTTTTCTTTCTTTTATAGATTTGTGGGTGTAATTCACTGAAAACTCTCATGATATAAAATTCGTCCTCTAGGAGTAACCGAGAGGTTTAACGGCTTGTTGCACGTCCTAAGTGCAACTGTGATTCCTACGATAGTGAGTTAGATTAGGTTAGCTTTGTTTTTTATTTTATTTGTTTTGCTCGAGGATGAGCAAAAGATAGGAGTAGGGGTGTGTTTATACAAGCATTTTACATATTTATTATTATATTCTCACATTTATTTTTAATAAACTCTACTAATTTAATCATCTTTTTGTTTAATGGTGTGCATGCCTTTACTAATGGCGATGGAGAAGAAAGCAGCTCAAAAGCCCAATTAAGTTCAAATTTAAATAGGTTTAATTTAAAATCAAGGATTGGGAAAGATATTCAAAAGATTCAGAGGGATAAAAGTAATCCTAACTGAAGATCAACACAAAACAGAGAAGTACTGATCCACGTGCTCCATATCTTGCTCAATGGCCAGATTTAGGCCGCGAAAATGTGGATTTTGCCGCATTTTCGTGGCTCTGTTGAGGCAGTTGGGGGAGCTTTTGCTCCGCTATCTTCGTACTCTTCCCCACTTCCATTTTCTCCTATAAATACTGCAAATTAAGAAGATAGACAAGCACAACACTAGCAGAAAACTAGGGTTTTATTTTAGTTTAGTATAGATTTTCTTTTTCCTTTCTTTTTAACATATAATTTTTTGTTCTTCTATAGCTAAGACTAGAGAGAGGTTCATGAAAGTAAGACAGGAAGAATTATATTGAGATACCAATGTAATTTTATTCCTTTCTTTTATTGTTTCTCCATTTAATCAAAGCTTGTTTATGTTATTCTTTTCCTTGTTTTTGCTTTACTTTACTCTGAGCTGACTTGTAAATCATATGAATGCAACAGCCTTGAGTGTCATTGATGGCTTATAATGATGGATCCCCACTTCCAAAAAACGTGTAAGTTATGTATCGCTTCATACTTGTTTTTCATAGTTTTGATGATATAATATAGACTAATTTGGAGTAAGGGAGATCTTATATGCCATGCGGTGATCGCCTTCAAGTCAAGGTAACGTCGCAACAAATCCAAGGTAAAGCAAGCGTCAAAGAGGTAAGTACTTTATGTTTTTCTTTCCTTTTAATTTTTTCTTTTAAAAATGATTTCAAAAACACCAACTATCTCTTCTTCTATTTTCTTCTTCTATTTTCTTCTTCTCTTTCCATCTAACGTAGTGTTTCTTTTCTTTTCTTTTCAAAACATGGAAGAAAATCTTTAATCGGGTTTAGTAACTAAGAAAGACTACCAAAACGCTTCTAGCGATTTCCCTCTTTATGGATCATGACCCACATAGCTACTTACTATAGCAGTAGTATTGAGGAACCTAAGTACATTCCATTCTGTAATTTCTAAATTTGTTTTTTTGTATATGTTTCACCTCGATCAATAATATTTGCGTACTTGTGGGATATTGGTGGTAGGTCGATTTGTAAGCATCCTTCAGGAGGATTTTGATTCTGCAAAGGCTATGCTTGTTAGTATACTTGGTGTGACCCAGAGAAATGCAAACGATGAGTTGAATGCTATCCAAGGATTGTCTGTTAGAATGGAATGGCTCTGTTCCAAGTTCTTCAATATCACCAATGCAGATTCTGAAACCCTCATTAAGTACGCAGCTAGAGCCTATTTTCTTTACTTAGTAGGTTGCACTATATTTAGTGATAAGAGTAGAACAAGAGTTTCCATATTATACCTGAGACTGTTTGCGGACCTAGGTTCTATCTCATCGTATGCTTGGAAAGCTGGTGCACTAGCATATCTATATAGACAGCTAAGGTATGCTTCGAGGGCTGGAGTTAGGCAGATTGTTAGATATTTGCCAATTTTAGAGGAATTTTTTCGTGCTCATTTAAATAATTATTTAATATATCATGCTAATATTTGAGATTTCATCAACATGCATTGATATATGAGCACTTTTCTAGTGCGGGGCCCCCTTTGTAACATGTTGTATACTCATGATCTTTCACGTGCGTGCATGTGGACATCACGTGGACCAGCTGGTACCTCATTAGAGAAATTACAAGCAATCTAAGTTAACTTATCTCATCGTATGTTTTACCTTTTATTGACATGAATTTTTTAACATATTGTATATTATTACTGCAATGAATATCTCAAGCACTTCGGATATCCGAACCCTTCATTCAAATGGGGGGTCAGTAGATTGCATACCGTACCTGCATTATACGATACGTTGTATACTATCAAACAAGTATTAGAAGGCAGCGATATTGATACATCTGAGGCATCAGTCCCTACTGAAGATCAACCTCCAGAAGCTCAACTTACACAAGATCGTATCTTTAGAACCACAAATACACGAAAACGTAGGGAACATCAGTAGAAATCTGTGTTTCATGATTGAACTTACTTTCTCATGTTTGAAATTATTGTATCAAAAGAGATGTGTGAACTCAGGTTTCATGATTGAACTTAATTTTTCATGTTTAAAATTATTATATATGTATGAACTCAGTGTTTCATGATTGAACTTACCTTTCCATGTTTGAAATTTTTGTATCAAAAGAGATGTATGAACTCAATATGTTATGATTGAACTTACTTTTTCATGTTTGAAGTTATTGAACAAAAGAGATTCATGAACTTTAACCAAATCTCCATTGTAAAAGCATTTTATGCATGTGCACTTTGCCTCTTACTTTGATCCCTTTCTTATAGTTTTAGCTTTTTATGTGCTGAAATTTATCCAGATGCTATGAGTTCTCTTTGTAGCTAAATATCGATTCATCTATTGAAGTTTCACACAAGGCAATTTTGCCAGGTATATGTCTGCGTTGCATGCTAGCTATTGCCAACTCGTATTATGAGGAAAATACAGTTGAAAGATAAAGGTTCAAAATTTGCCAGTGGTCTGCTGTTGAATCAAGGGCTGAAAACAAAAAATTTTTTGGAAACTTGGACAATTTTTTGTTGTTTGTTCGGGTAGTCTAAGTCGAAACAAATACTTCTGTTTGGCCATACAAGGCCGACCAAAGAATTATTGTTCAGCCCTGTATAGCGGAATAGAAGATACTTGTCGGCTTGTATAGTCGAATAATGTATTTTGTTCAGCCAGTCACGACCGAACACAATCAGTTACTGCAAACAACGCAATTACAAATTATCTATGAATTTAGTAGTCACAATTATCAACGTAAAACTAAATCAAATTATCCATAACCAATCCAACTGTTTAAGAATATTATCAAATATCCATAATCAACATAAAACACTTTTCAATCAATATTGATTGTACACTTAATGTCATTATTCGAGCTCAACAAATTGTTATACATTTGCATATTTTCCACGTAAGCTGCATCTCATCCTTCGGCGATTGGTAGTCGGTTCTCGTACCACTTATATGGCACCGGAGTACTGGATGTCCAGTGTTAGATATAACTACAAATAAACAAAAATATGCGTGTTCAAAAAGGTCGCTCGTCAATTGTTGCGTTTGTGATCTTCCAGCATACTCCACGATCTTAAACTTCTTCCTTGCGTTATAAATAGTTTCCATTGTGTTGACATTGAGATTATCTCTTTGTTTTAATGTATATAATATATCTCTGGCCGAATGAGACTTTTAGAGACACATTTACAACTAATTTTTCCTTTTCTTCTGTCAATTTACCAACAAAAGAATGTCCTTCAAGTTATTCTGCCGTCAAATTATTATGAACACAGCATGCAACTAAAAGTACCCCCATTTTTGTTGACAACTGTTTGCCTTTCAGAAGGAAATGGCAATCAAATTTTTTCTAATTCTTGATTGTTTTTGGTCAGATTTTTCTTCATCACTGATCTTTTTTTTCCTCTTATACTATATGTTTCACTTCTTCCACAACAAAGAAGTACCCTTCCTTTTTTTTCCATTTCTTCTTACATAGGATTTCTTAGTAACGACAAAAATCTATGTCTTACCAACTTCTCAAGTCCATTTGATAAATGTCTCTCGACTTTGAAAATTTTGACACACACATATACAATAAATTAACCTCTACTGAAGATTAAGAATAAATAAAGTATAAACTCAATAGTAACTCGTATGTAGTGAAGTCTGTAGTTTAATCAATTATCATATCAGTACCGGTACTACTGTAAATTGGTAGAAAGAGGTTATATATTCAATCAGAATAGTTAAAACTATATCATATGTATCCGTTCGGTCAAAGTCGGATAAACATTTGCTTTCTGTTCGGCTGCTAGTGGTCGAACAAAGGATTTTTGTTCGGCCAGAAAGAGCTAACCAGTAAGCCCTTGTTCGGCCACAAATGGCCGAATAAATTTATAATTGTTTAGTTTTCTTTGGCCAAACAACTATGAAATTGTTCGGTTGACGACGGTCGAACAAGTCACGATAAATTTTGAATTTTTTAAATTAATAATATAATCTGAAAAAAACATACCTTTTGATTGTTGTACTGCTCCCAAGTTGTTATTTGTTTGTCCATAACTGCCAATTTGTCAAATATTTGATGATATGTATGCCAAGAAATTTTTTAAGGTTTATATAAGTGGAGAAGAAACAAATAAGGAGGAAAAAAAATATAAGTACTGTTGTTTATGGGTGGGTGTATTCAACTTATATTTGGGTGTGCTTTGGAATAAGATTACCATTATTTGTAATATTAAATTATTTTTTCTATTTTCAAAACCGACCGAGCGAAGAGAGGGGTTTTCTCACATGACTCCTTCAGAAATTGTGTCCGTCTGTCCGTTCGTCGTCTCTCTTTGCTCGGTCAGTTTTCTCCTGTGATTCCTTCATAAATTGTGTCCAGATCCGTTGTCCTCTCCTCTCCTTTCTCCTCCTCTCCCACCCTTTCTCTACTCAGCCGCCGACCATCTCCTCTCTTCTCCTCTCCGCCTCCTCTCCCCCCTCTCCTTATCTTTGATCTCCCTCTCCGTGCGAGCCCTCCTCCTCTTCCTCCTCTTCCTCCCGCTCCCACTTCTCCTCCTCTTCAGACCTCCTTTCTTTCCTCTCCTCTTTCTCTACCGTTGCTGTTGGTCGGTTTCCCACTGACAACGGCGGTTTACTAGTAGTCTTTTAAGTTAAGGTCAAAAGAGTCCAACAAATTTAAACCAATATATGGGAGAGCGGATATTTCCACCCATTAAAGTGATAATGACACCCATCAAAATTCATTTTGAGTTGAATTACTTTTATACCCAAAATGGATTGACTCATATGCCCTTTAACTTGTAAAATATTACAATAAAAAACTACTCAAGTGATTAAAGCACTCATATGCGATAAAGGCACCCACCCCCACTTCATCTCCTTCCTCCTATAACCCATTCTTTCCTCTCAAAACCCTAAAAAAATTTGAATCACCTAAACCCTAAAATCCACATACATTTCATCAAGGATAGCTATGGATAAGCAACTGACAACTTTAGAGCATTACAACACCGAAAATGTGAGTTTTATCATTCTAAATAGTAGATTATTAAAGTTTTTATCGTGGATTTTCTGACTTTTGTTCGATGGTCGACGTTGAACGATTTAAAAATGTTCGGCAGAGACCAACCGAACAAGGACCAAATGTTTGGATACTTTCAGCCGAATATTTTGACTTCGTTCAGTTGGTCTCCGCCGAAATTTTTGAAATTGTTCAGTAACCTCTTGCCGAATAGTGGGTCACTTTCTGTAATATTTTGGTGAACAGTTATGCAAACAGATTTAATCATGCGTTTTTCATATAGAATATTTTGTAGAAGTAGCCTTCTACCCAATGTAGCAACATTAGTACCGAGCTTACAATTGATTACAATGTAGACCTCTCCACATGTGAGATATTCCAAAGTCGAGAAGCTTTGATAAATTGGGTTCAAGAAGTTGGCAAGTCACAAAGCTTTTTCATCATTATCAAGAGATTCGATGCCTCAGGAAATGGAAAAATGGAAGGGTACTCTTTAGTTGTGATAGAGAGGGAACATATAGAAATAGAAATGTAAAGAGTAAGGACAAAAAAAAAATGAACAAGAAGGCTCGAAAACTACATGTAGTAAGAAATATGGTTGTCCATTCCTACTGAAGGGCAAGGAGTTATCCAATGAAGTTGGGTGGGTTCTTTTGGTTGCATGTGGTATTCATAATCATTTGTTAGTGGAATATTTGGAAGGGCATTCCTTGCCGGGGAGACTGTCAGAAGAGGAGGAGAAATTAGTTTTGAATTCATACAAGCATTTAGTTAAAAAAAAAAAAAAAAAACTAGTTACATATAGGTGTTTATTACAAAAATTAACATATATATACAAAAATTAACACTCCTTCGCCCTCCTCGTCCCCTTCGCCCCCCTTTATTTGGGGAGCTTCCTCTACGACGTCTTTCAGAAGCCGCAGGATGGACTCTAGAAGGGTCTGCAGTATCCATGCCTGTGATAAAGGAAAAAAGGACATTAACACATATATATAAAAAGAATATTGTTCGGTTGTTACTGGCTAAACGTATTTATAGACTTCGGTTAGTGTCGGCTGAATAGAGTTTAGATGTTTGGTCGACTATACGGAACAAATAACTGTCTGTTCGGTAGAATACTATCTAACAAACGATAAATGTTCGGTCGAAGTCGACTGAACAGCCGATGAACTTATTTAAACCCATTGTCCTTTTTTTCTCAAGTTTGGGAATTTAAATCAATATAATCGGAATTTTTTGTTTAAAGTACAAATACAACACAAAATAACCCTACATACGAAATAAAGCCCATCAAATTGAACAAATTTAAGCAAATTTCATCAAAATTTGAAAATTCTTAAAAATCCAAATGTTCTCAAAAATACCTAGAAAATTTGATCACAGCGAGATGCACGCGATGTTGACGATGAGAGAGGCCTAGGGACAGCGAGAGTGGCCTCAGTCGATGCGTGGGTCGATGATGTCACGTTTGGGGGTGGCGGCGCCGTGAGTGTGAGAGAGAGAGAGAGAGAGAGAGAGAGAGAGAGAGAGAGAGAGGAGCTGTAGAGCAGAGATTTTGAGAGTATTTTGGAAAATTGAAAATATAAAAGAAAGAGATTAGTTAAGGGTAAATTTGAGAGTTTGGGGTGCCTTAATCACAAAGAGTGAGTGCTTTAATGTGGTGGGTGCCATTATCACTTAGATGAGCGGCAATGTTCTCTTTCAATTGGGTGTGTTGAGAGCACTCGAGAATCAGGTGCTCAAACTCAAAAGTCGGTGGCCGCCACACCATTGAAAAAGTGTCCTTAGATTCTACATTCCAGATTCCATCCGTTCCCCATTCAATTCAATTCGCCCACAGCAGTGACCACTGCCGACCAGTAACCATTGAACCCTAGCCCAATTAGCCTCTCCCCATCAAATGCCCGAATCGTCCTCATCCTCCGCCACCGCCGCTCCGCCATCGAGGGCATGGACTCCCTCGCTGTCGCCGATCCAGTCCTGGAGCCCTCCCTCAACCGCACCTTCATCCGTTCCATCGTCGCCGGCGGAGGCGGCAGCGCCGAGGACCTCGTCGGCCGCAGGATCGTGGTGGGCGGGTGGGTCAAGACAGGGCGGGAGCAAGGGAAGGGTTCCTTCGCGTTCCTGGAGCTCAACGACGGCTCCTGCCTCGCCAACCTCCAGGTCATCGTCGACGCCGGCGTGTTCCCGCTGGCACAGCTGACGCCCACGGGCACCTGCGTGCTCGTCGAGGGGGAACTCAAGAAGCCGCCCGAGGGGACCAAGCAGACCGTCGAGATGAGGGTCGACAGGGTCATCGAGGTCGGCCCCGCCGATCCCGGCAAGTACCCCCTGCCCAAGACCAGGCTCACACTTGAGTTCCTCCGTGATTTCGTCCATCTCCGTGCCCGCACTAACACAGTACGTACATCAAATCCATTTCTTTCTTTTTTATCTTTTTTGCAGATGTTCACTATATAATCTAAGGGATTGCAAACGATTATAAATGTTTTATGGTTTCAATGTTGCTTAATCATTTATATAGAAAGGCATTGTTTTTATTTTTAAGATTAAGAGTAAGGCATTTCTCCAAATTGATAGAAATTGCAAAGATCCAAGGTTACAACCAGCTTGGCCATTTGGTACTTTGCTGTTATGCATTCCAAATAATTCCTGTCGTTGAGGTTCAGCCTTTCTTGTTATTTGATAGCCAGATTGCAGGTTGAATTGAAACATCTTACAAAAAAAAAAAAAAAAAAAATCCTTTCTTAATTATCATTACCAATCTTGCTATTGCGGGTTGAAACTGAAACAGCATGCTAGAAAAGATGCCTTCTTTTCATAATTACCGACATCATATATACTCTGTATGACAGTTATTTGTGATCCAGTTCACTTAATATTGCAATTTCCACCTGATCTGCAATAGGAGATTCATATCCAGAAGTTCAGCCTTGTGTGTTAATTTACAGGAAGGGGATTGTGACCACAGGTTTAAGGAGTTCTTTTACTGTTTTGAGATTGTTTATACTCTCAACCTCTATCTATTTCACAGCAGTTCTCTGATTGTGAGCTACCTATGACAAACAGAAATAGTGGAACCCTTTATAGATGCCATTGAATCTTTTATTCAATCGAACTTTTTCTCTTCTTGTATCAACAGGCTTTTGCATAGTTTAAATTTATTTGCTCTAAGTTCAGTTTTATGCTTATTGTTATATACAAAATAATATAATCAAGTAGTGTTACGATTTGAGATCGTTAAAAATTAAATTTACGAGACTTGATTGTGATGGTGTAAATTGTTAGATTGTACTTTATAAAA